>CH002300.1:78875-93910 GCA_000149265.1 Ciona savignyi
CTTTGGAAATTCGGCATATTTTTGCCGTGTACTTTTCTACCACATCTTTAGTTTAATTTAGTTATATTACGTAATATAAAGTTGCATAAGTAAAACATACGTTGACAATGAAGTTTAAGATTATCTCGATCTCGCATTGTGCTATCTGACCTAATTACGCATAACGAAAGTCAGAAATACTGCTTCGCTTTATCGGCTTGCATTTGGGCTTTCTAGTTTAAATTACAATAGCGAAAAATAACCAATATTCTGCCGGATTACAGTGCAATTTTTGGACGGAGCCAAATAATAAAATAGGGTTGCTATCTGTCCGGATATCCGGCTCCAATCCGTCCTATTACTATCTGTGAGAAACATTCCTAAATCCACAATTATTTTATTTTTATTTATTTTTTATTTTAAAAACACATTTACATGGGGAGTGCCAGCACACCCCTGTACTTGGCGACAATGCCAAGTCAATGTAGCACTAATACCATCAATCAACATTTTGACACAGGACATGCTGTGGGACCAATCTCTTCAAGTCCAGCAAAACGTTGGCAACGAGGTCGAGTCAGATGTTGGGTGTTGAGTTCTACAACAAACTGCCAGCCTACCTTTATAATGGGAAGGTTAATCCAGGTCAAATATAGATAGGTTTTCTGGGCTTAATGTCAAATTGGTTAAATAAAACATTGCACCGCCCGTCGACAGTTGTATAGTAAAAAGGTTAAGCTACAGTCTTTACCTAAACATCTTGTCTTAAATGTAAACCATATTGGATCAAGTTAATAATTAATCTGATCTTTCTTGCTTACTATTGTACTACCTGCAGAAGCGAAAGTAAACCAACTTGGTACCGGTAGCTATTCACCCCCCCATGACCCCCCAACATCGAAGTTGGGGTTAAAGGAGCTCAGTTGTGATCCACTTATTGGAACAGATGGTCCGAACACAGAAATCCACTACAACAAACTTCCACATTATTTCAGCTCCGGCAAACTTGAACCAACGTAAGTAAATTAGATTCAAGATTTCATTTATTTGTTATAATAAGTTGTTAACATTTAAATGTTTGCCAACGGCATGGAAAGGTACAGAAAACCTAACGTTATGATTGATTTGCCCCCTTTTATTTCTTAATATTTATAAACTTTGATTTATAGGCCCATCCAAGGTGAATCAATACAATTTGGCAGTAGTGGACAGCATCCTCAAGGACTTGTTACTTCAAGCAAGATTAAATGCACACCACATGGAGCTCTACTCAATTTGGACGACACTTATTATTCTAGGCTGCCCAATTACTACAAGTGCGTTTGGTTGATCTATATTATTTACATTGCAAAGTATAAAACTTAGAAGAGTTTGTTTTACTAGAACAATGTCTTAGTCCTCGTTTTAACAAACCTGTGCACATGGCCCAAATAGGAGACAGTGCACCTTTTGTTAAATGAGCTGAATTACCCTGATCCAAAATTAATTGGGTTTCTAGACTTTTCACTCTGTGCTTGGGTTACCAGAGCTAAAGCACCTGCCTTTAGGGGGACGCGTCTGGTGTCCCAATCACCGAGTTAATTGACTGCGCCTTGACCCCAAATTATCGGGACTGGTGCATTCTGCACTAAGTAGTGACTGTGCATCCCACCCACAGTTTAGTTTGACATGTCTTGTGCCCCACGATTCTTTTATTACGGATTATTTCTATTTAGCTATGGTCGACCCCATGTGGTAGGAACGGTTACAGAACCGCCGGAAATCGAAGATGAAACTGTTACATCACAATCACTGTTAAAAGCTGATGCTAAGAGTTTTTTTATTTTGTTTTGTTACAGTGACAGTTTATTCAAATTTAAAAAAATGTTTAGTTTAATATGATTATTATCAATGTGAATGAAAAATAATTAACATTGCAAACAATTTTCCAGCCAAAAATAATCTGAGCAGCATGCTTATTGTAATGTACACGGAGTGTACAAAGTTGTATAATTAATGCTTCTGACATCTTCACCCTTTCATCGTTGTACTTCTGCAGGCAAGAAAGGAGAACTGAGCGAAAGAGAAAAGCGAGCAAGAAACTTCCTCGAGTGGACAACCGCGTTGATGGAGATCGCATTCTGTATTCAAAGATACCTCAATATTACCTCTCTGGTCGTAAACCGCTGGTTCCAAAACGAAGGACTTCTGAACATTCCTTCTCCTCTAGTGAATCATCAGATGAGGATTACAGAGGTCGCACTCGACGGAGGTACAACTTTGATTTAAGCAATGACATAAAAATATTTCAATGTGTTAAAACGTGGATCAAATTAATTTTATTGACTTCAATATACATAAGAAATGTTTAGTCCCGTCAAATTCCCAAAAAATCATGTAACTGACCGTGCAAATTAATAGAATACCAAGTAAATGAATTGGTGTTTTGCCTTTAATTTATTTAAGAAGATAATAGTCATTACGAGTAATGTACCAAAATGATTCTTAACTTTATGCACCACGTTATACTTACAGATTATTTTATGTTATATATCAGTGTGGTCCAATTGCAGGCCTGCAGGCGGCATGCAGCCCACGGTTATGATTTTATAACAAGTAAAACATTTTAATAGTCGCAAGACTCTTGTAAATTAAGCTTTATTACGAATGTAAGAAATCCTTTTACGTCACACAAATGTTTATTGAATGATAACTTCTTGCCTGTGAAGTATTTCACAGTGTGTGTAGGGCTGTAGGCTAATGTAGCAATGTTTGCAATAAAATAGTCAGAGGAGTGCGGTGATGGCAAAATGGTTAGGCTGTTATTTTTGTGATCATTTGTTGGAAGTGGCCCGCCAGCTGTCACGTTTTTGTGAAATGGCCCGTAAGCAGTTGGACCACACTGTTATATATGAACAATGGGTAGTTATCACTTATCTGTACTAATGTTATTCATTTGTAATGATACAATCACATATTAACAAGGAAATAATAAACTTTTGTTAATTTCATTCTTGCCCAAATGAACACATTTTTATGCTGCTCGATATTAAATATCCTTGCTCTTTGCATTTGAAAGAAATTGATTCTTCATGGTTCCTGTTTTAAAAAGAGGGGCCCTATTGTCTATGTATGTTTTTTTTTTATCAAAAGATTGATGACATATCATATTGCCCTACCAAAAGGGTTAATTGATTTGCCTTTAACCTAGATTTGAAGATTTTGATAACCTGTTATAGATATGCAAAAACCAACAGTTTGGGTGATAGGCCAATGAAATTCTCCTTGGTTGTTAAAAACCAAACAGTCATTTATACCTAAAATTTTAGCTTTTTAAGCATTGTGATTAACCAAATGCTACGATTTTGGTCAGTTATGGGGGATGTTTGTTCATTAGGTGTTGTACCAAATGAAAGAAAGTAAAAAATCACCCACGTTCCGTGCCACTTAAAAGCTTTGTGTATTATTACTTATTACTGCTCGAAATACAGACTCAAACAAAAAACTAAAGGGAAGAAATCTAATTTTAGTCTATATACATAGTCCATCATCATTATAGTCTTGCCAAGCAGCACTCTGTTTTAGTGTCAATTATTCATTCAAAGTAACAAGTCACTTCATTCATCCTCTTGTCTAGGTCTATATTTTAGTGAAGTTATGGTTTCTATTTAAGCTTCAGCTTAAAGAAACCTCAGCTTTTTTGTCCAAACCACCAAGGTATTGCTTCTAATATTAAGGTCAAAATGTTTGCAGATCTTCTTGCCGTAAATCTTGCTCGCGAAGCCCGAGAAGATCGTTTTCACGAAGCTCTTCACGATCACGAAGTCCAAGGTATCAGTTGTCACAATGGCTTGTGTTACATAATGCAGACATATGGGCACTCTGGGAATAGTAGTGAGAATACTGTTGGTTCTTGGTTAAATATTCAAGACATATCTATGTGATAGTAATGATTGCATGTTGGTTGCAGCCCAAGAGCATCAGTTGGTTCATGTCTTTCCAGATAATCAGTTGGTTCATGTCTTTCCAGGTTCATGTCTTTTCCAGAGCCAGATGTGTGCAACATTTTAACTATTGGCTACCAAACCTCCAGTCGAGTTTTATGTTTATTACTAGTTTCCCAATTTTGCATAAGGTCATAATTCATTATTGGTATAGCTGGTATAAAATATATTAAGAAATACTTGTGTAAATATGATGTTGTTTTATGTCGCAGATCCTGGAGAGATGAGCGACCATATTTGAGTGATTCTCGTAATTATTCTTCATCAGAATCTGATTATGAATCTTACTCTAGGTGGGTTGGCTTTAATTGTATTTCAGGAAGTTTTATCCAATAATGGGATAGATAACAACTGGAATGTTGTGTTTTCCAACTTACTTGCATCTTTGTGATAGCTTTGGCAATCTAATTGTCAGTCTGACTGCATAAAATGAGCATTGGATATCCGGATTAGCGTCTTGTTCTATATAATTCTGAACAGACTCTAAATTCAACTATTGTTATTGCAGACCGTCAAAGAGGAAGAGAAGAAATGAAAGCAGCTCGGTGGATTGGGGAGCTAAAAGAAAAAAGAAAGATGAGCGAAAAAAAGAACAGCATGTAAGTAAACGTTTGCAATCTTTGCTTATTCACAGTGTTTTTAACAAGAAGCAACTTATAATGTCTTGCATTCAAGATGACGTTTGTTGTGATGTCGCTGTGGCCTTAAAAACAGATGTTGGTTAAGGTTGTGCCAACCCACATTCTATTCCAACCAACAGCAATAAAATAACTTAATATAAGCATCTTACAATCCTCATTATGACAGAACAAAGCAATTCAAGACCGCAGAGTCATGTATGTTGGCAGGATCTCCCATTCCACCACTCAAAACGATCTAAGAAATCGATTTCAAAACTTCGGAGAGATAGAAGACGTCACTTTGTATTTCCGACAAGACAGGTTTGCATTTTAATCTGATAGTTATGCAATTGTGCCACATATTTAAATCACTTGGTAGTGATACGAGTTTGTGGTGACAATAAAAAAATGGTCGGATTTCTACAACGAGCCGGAAATCCCAGTCTGTTAATACCCTGCCCTACATCACATATTCTGAATCAATCTGTGTACTTTTTACTCATCCACTGATATTCCCGCATAGACAGCTACGGATTTGTAACATTTCGCTACACCTGTGACACCTTCACCGCCATAGAGCAAGGTAACAATGGGGACGTTGAACCTAAATATGATCTTTGCTTTGGTGGGCGCAGACAATTCTGTCAAGTGGAATATGCAGATTTGGGTTAGTTGGCTATGCGGGTTGATTAGGAGCATCATTTTAACATATTATTAGGAGCATTATTTTAACATATTAGCCCAATAATCATTATGCTATGCATAGGTCAGGTTTATTGCGATCATTACATCATAATAACAAATGTAAGTGTGTTCGACGTAACAATGCGTTTGTCATTTCATAAATGTTATTTTTAGATACTCGAGCCGTATTTTTATTTTTTATTTTCCCTGATAAGATTGTGCGTCCGTGTTACGATTATCAATATATCGTTGTTGCAGCCCTACTTGTAATGGACTAAACCTATTAAATATGCTTTTTAAAATTTATGACTTTATAATAATATCCATTGTAACAGATGAGGGTAATGAAGACACTGTTCCAAGCAACTACAAAAACGAGGAAGATTTTGACTCGTTGCTGCGCAAAGCGATGCGCCGATAGCAATTTTTATATTGTTGCAACCGTATTTCTTTGCTGGGCATAAGTATAGGTCATTAGCAAAGCAGATAATGGAATTTTTGGCTATCTACTGTAAAAATATTGCTTTTGAGAGTGCCACACACTGTTAAGGATTGTAAATGAACCATGCAAATTCTATATTATTCGATACCAGTGAGCAAATAATTCAAAACGGTTGTTCTCGTCCACCAGGCTATACCAACTTTATCCATTCAATGCACCATGTAAGATTTAGAACCGTTTTTATAATTTCCACCAGACGTGGTGCTGTTTAACTCGTATTTTATTTTCTTAAACCATTAAAAACTGCCCTATTCCAGCTAGCTTTTAAATGTAAAGAATCACCTGAATGTTGAAGTCCCCAAGTTTTAATACCAACAATTGGGATTTACTAATATTTAAGAATATTCACGACAATTATTATACCATTACCTAAATCTTGGACATTTTAAGTCGCTTAATTTCTTTGTGTTATTTGTTGATTTTTAAGGCGTTTAATTGGATATGGTGCTTGTTAGGTCAAAATTTCGTTTCATTTGTTCTTTTCGCGCTTACTCTTCTTTTGGCCTTGCACTTGTTTACGTCATAATCGTTGCGTGTTCCAGAATACAATTTGTGGTGTGTTAAGGTTCGACATGCCGGTGTATAATTTTAATTGGTGGGATAGAACATTACGTGTGTGCCCATCCTAATTTGTACGACCGAGTATCTTCGTAGGTTTCAGCCGAACGGTGGAGGTTTGAAACCGGTTTGTAGTATTGAAGGAACGGGTCTATCATATACAACACACTGCAATAGCTCCGGTAACCCGACGATGGGCGCGAGGTGATCTGACGATTGCCCGTGTGATAACCCCCTTGGTTTTCCCATTCACGGGGATAAAGATGAATATTCTAGTATCTGGTTGGGTGTGAACTTTGACACGGTGCTTCGCGTTGTAACAAAAATTGAAGGAACCTCTCCGTCGCGTACATATAACACCCCGCTTTCTTACGCTTTGCACAATATAAATTCTTTAGAATAGGAAAACAATTAGATCATACCAGCCAAGATACTTCGACTGTTTGATTCTTATTGCACAGATCGCATGTTAAGCTTCTCTCATTTGCCCAGTCACGATGTTGGTTCCGATACTAGGCAACGTCGCAACCAAACAGAACACCACCTTTCAGTAAACGCCTCGCCTCCACGTCTCTGTTTGCTCTAATCGACTTCACAAAGGTCCATATTGACGTGACTAATCTAATACCGAACGAACAATACTAAATTAAACCGAACCTTTCTTTGACCATTTCTAAACCAACAGAGCGAACACCCAGTACTAAAATAGAGCAACGAAATAAATCTTGGTGTTAATTTTCCGATTTCAGTCGAGTGGCTTCAATATATTAGTTCTCGATAAAGATATACTGACTTTCCAATGAATACTTTTTACAAGCTTGTCTAAAATTTTAGTATTTTTCGAAAGAGCTAAGTTAGTACAGGAATTTTATATTTTATCCACGTTATGGTAATGGTGTTATCACAAGGGTCGCTGCCGCTTTACCTCTCATCGAATTTATTGTAGATAGTTAAGTTGTAAATAAGTTCAAGCGATGCCGCAGCCAAGGACTTGGTCGATTATGTCTGTGGATGTTTTGATTAAAAATCCTCTATTCGCTTTAGCCTGGTACGTTCAAATTGAACATTAAAATTGGTTTATATTGTAACTCTTATGTCGTCACCAAATAGCGCAACGTTGAGAAATATAGAAAGTCCCATATATGTTAAAAGCCCATAACGCAATAATTCAATAGCCGTGTTATTAAGCGTTAGATTTTTTTCTGTTTGTAATCGTATTGCAACATATAAGCTATATTAAGCAGAAATTACATGCCACAAGGATGTATGTATATATGGATAATAATTACTGAATTTATATTTTACTAGTACGAACAAACGGTTTAAATTCATGTCTAGCTGTTTAAATAATACCCCGAATAAGCCTTTCTAAATTGTAAATGAGTAACCCAAGTCACAGGCTACTATTTTAGATTTTCAGTGATAGTTCAGAAATTTTAAAATTTAAGAATGGGAAATGGAAATACGAAGGCCGCTATAAGTCAAGACCAACAGCAACCACAACGGGGACCTGTGACATTCTACTCGTCTATAATGAGTCCCCCCAGTCGCGCAACGTGGATGGTGCTCAAAGCGGCTGGGGTGGATTTTGTTCTCAAAGAGACGGACCTGATGAAAGGAGAGCACAAAAGCCCGGCTTTTTTGGCAGTTAATCCTTTAGGGACTGTACCGACATTAAAGGATGGTACCTTTTGCCTTGGGGAAAGGTAAGGACTTTATCTCACAATTGTTATGTGCGTATAATTTTTATAAAGCAACCTATAGGTCCTGCGACATAATTAAAACGGGGTTTATTTGGCATGTAGTAACAGCCCATCACCAGACCACTTACAAGAAATAGGATTGGATATTCTTGTTTATCCCCGTGAATGGAAACCAAGGGGGTTAAACACACGGGCAATCGGGTTACCGGAGCTATTGCAGTGTGTTGTGTATAATTCACACGTTCATTCAATTTGGTTAAACCTATTAATCCGCTTGGTTTTTCCACTGTGGCACACACTTTCCGGGCCACCCCTTCTCCGGCTCCCCCATTGCACGGGTCGCTTTACCGCACACTTTTCTTCGAGGCTTAGTGTAATTTTTTATAAACATTTATCTTTTTCATTTTTATATTTTTTATGTGGGTTTAGCGGCCACGTCTAATTATACCGAAACTTAATAATTTTTTGGTTTTTAAACGTGTTCTAACGACTGTCGTTTTGCCGTTTTTTCCCGTTTTTCAAATTTTTATCAAAGGTCCTGCTTTGTGTTTTTTATGTCTGCTGACTTTTGCCACGGAACCTTTAACAAACTTCAAACTTTAACAAACTTCAATTAGCTTATTAATTCTTCGGGTGGCATAATGTGACGTGCTTGTTTACTGAATTTGTACAATAAAAGCTTTAACAACACCAATAAAAATAGTGTAGTTCTATGCAAGTTATTGATTGTACCATTATCCCACCGAATAGTGGATTAGTCTACGCCTTTAAGTTGAACGGTTTATGCTCGAAACTGGTCGCAAGACATTTGACGGACATTGCCTAAACCCTTTGGATTAGTACTGAAGAAAGTTATTAATCATACACAACACACTACAATAGTTCCTTTTGCTATCGCATTTAACTTTGTAGCATATAACTAGGCGTGCAGTTAGCAAATAACAGCTAATTGTAACAACACGATTATGAATTAGCTTTTTAACATCGGTATCCCTTCCACAGCCGAGCAATTATGTGCTACATACTGAATCGGTACGGCTCCGGGTCAGCGCTAAGTCTATACCCGAAAGACCCAATGGCAAGAGCAATAGTGGACCAGGTTCTTTACTTTGATACTGGTCTTATTCAGGCCACGTACAAATACACGGTAAATTCATTTTAAATTCATCTCGGTTTTAGAAATTAGAATTAATAAATAACAAAAAAATCTAAAAGTCCTAAATATGAACCTCGGAAAGGTGTTTATAATATTCACAATGGGGTCTTGAAATAACTTTCTCAGGTATCATATAGACCAGAGGTTGTGAAACTGCAGTCCGCAAAAAAATGAATAAACTATGCACTAAACTAATTTTTACTTAAACAAATTTAAATTGTTTTTAATTGATTATTACTCAAATCATGAAACAAATAGTCAGTCCATCTTACCCCGGTTATTGTTGTTACCGCAAAATCATTTTTCGTATTTTACTCTCTCTGTCCATCTAAGGGTCATCATGAAAATTATTTTCTTTTAAATTTAAGAGCAAAATTTTTTTTTAGCCGACATGTATAAACATTTTGTTTTGGGATAAGGTTAACCATCTGTTTATAATTAACACTGTAATGTAACCAACCCACTTGTTTAGTAGATATCGTTGTTTTAATTGCTCTGGTTTCAAATTCTGCATATAAAACGATCGTACCAACCATATGAAAACGCGGCACAAATAGTGGTGATTGGTATAATTGTAATACGCTCCATGGTGTTTCTACAGAAACTTGCTGAAGTTTTATTCAAACGTGAAAAACATTTGGAACTCGATGGTGAAGACGTCATGAAGAACAAACTGCAATGTCTAGAAGATTTTTTGAACAAAAATCGTTATTTGGCTGGAGATCACATGACCATAGCAGGTATGTGGGTGAGGGCAGGAACCAATGTAAAAGGAAAACTCCGAACCACAGATAAAACGTTTCGGTCTTACAGTCAATACACACATAAACCGTTTCGTCCGAATTTTTCGAATAAAAGGTTATAGCCATCTCAGCGATATATACGTAATAAAGGTCTGCCGAACACAGAAAGCTATGGGAGTTTTCTACCCTCTATTCTATTATGAAGTTCATTTGGACAGTATTTTATCAAAAAATATGACGATAATAATAATTATGCATAAAGTGTATATGATATCTATTATAGGAAGCCGCTCACGTTACCCACATTACTATTAAAATATGTATACACACTTATATATTCTTAGAACTTATATCCTGTAAAATTGTTTAGATTTGTCGGTTTTGACTAGCGTGGTGTTGCTGGAGCACTGTAAATTCGATCATTTCAACGAATTCCCGAAGCTGAAAGGTTGGCTCACCACCATGAAGGCACTGCCTTATTACGAAACATGCTGCGGAAAACACGTACAAATGGTCACTGATATGTATCAACAAGTGATCCACGAATAAGCACGTCATGTTTACAACCCCGAAATTTGTTTTTGAATATATAGCTTTGCCTAAAGAATCAGATAGCGTTCGTAAATGGTGTACATGGTGCACGTTTTACAAATAAACGTTAAACATATAAAAAAAATGTACATACAAAATACTTGACCAGTTTGACCTCCTGTAGGGGACAGTCGATCAAGCAATATAATTATGCTTACCTCCCTTTCGATTACCAAAGATTAGTCGGTATAATTTGACGTTTACAAGCCAAATAACGTCACTCGATATTTTCACAACTACCCGGCGTTAACATGGATATAGTATCATTTTATTAATGGGTGCCCATTAAATGTCAATTTACTGTATTTAAAAAAACTAAACCCGCAACCTGGTTAAAATTCGTTATCCGAACCGAAACCGACCTTAAACATTCCGTTTTAAAATTGTGAAAACCCGAACTGAACCTGATAATCAAAATATAAAAGAACTGGAACTGGATGAGTAAAACAAGCTCCTACTCCCATTTATTACCACGTGTTTGAAGCAAATGGTTACTCGACTGATGTGTCGCCCACGGTGGATCGCGATAAAACTTATACATGTTGCTTTGTGGACACAAACCTCATCTTTCCAAGAGTTTTCCAAGAGGCTTATTGTTTACATTGATCGGTTGTAGTTAGGATCTTCTCTCTATCTCTTGTTGGGATCCTACTTCAGTTTCTCTCGGCCATTTTCCAACTTTTCGACTATTTTCATGCAAGTTTTAAGCTTCGCCGAGCACAGACTTAAAATTGTCTTTTACACCAGCTCAATGTTATTTCTTCTCCAGAATCCAGTACTCCTGCATGTTCCTCTTCTTATTCTCATGCTCTTCCCAGATACGGATGATTTTCCAGTTCATTGTCGACAAATCCCGCAGGTTCTGCTGTAACACATTTACATCCTCGTTGCTCCTGTCATTCTCTTAAAAAACCTTCCCAATTTCGGTGTCACACGGATGGAATGATCTGTCCTCATTTCGATACCATGCTTAAGGTATCAAATAGTTTAGCAACGATCATTACCGATTCTTTAGCAAAGCCATATAGGGATCACCAGCAGTACCTTTAGTCTTGCCAGTGTCCATGCTTAACACAATTATAACAATTTTCTCGTCTCGTTGAAAAAAAAAACACAATTATTGGTTGTGCTGTTTGGTGGATTGACACATTTCTTTAGCTCAGCCACTAAAGGTTCCACTAAATATTCCTTGGTGGGTTAGTGCGTCGCCTTTTTACCAAAATTAAAGGAACTTGTGAATCATGCAACGTACTGCAATAGCTCCGGTAATCCGACAGTGGGCGCGAGGTGATCCGACGATTGACCGAGTATTAACCTCCTTGGTTTTCCCCTTCACGGGCATAAACATAAATATCCTATCCTGTCCTACGCATCTCGGAGGTAAGAGAATGTAAGGCAGTGGGATCTAAGGGAGTGTGGTTATTTAATGGAGAATACGATATATAAAACATATTTCTCGCCGACGTTCCTTGCGTTTTTCCTATTCAAGAAGATAAACATAAATACCCTTTCAAAACCTAGTTTTATTCTGTCTACTTACATTTAACACTTTTATACAATGCGCAGAAGCGCGAAGATTGGCAACGCGTCGAAGTATAAAGGGCAATGAAGTATTTTAATAAACAAAATAAATGCAATGGACGAAGCAACAGTATCGGTGAAGGATAGTATAGGATAGGCTATTCATGTTGATCCCTATGGAAAACGCAAGGGGCGTTAACACACGAATGATCGAGAGATTACCTCACGCCAGAATCCGGGTTATCGTGCGAGTTATTTCAGTAGACCTATGTTGTATATGATTAGACATTCCAACTATTTGGTAGGACATAGAGCCTATTCCGCTAGGTTAAGCAAGATTTGTTAACTGTCTTGCCCAAGGACACAACCGAATAGCTAGAAACCAGTTTCAAACCTGCCACCCTTCGGCTGAAAGGCAACGCACTACCCCACTACGCTATTTGGTCGGGATTTAATAGTGTTGGTGGGTTACCAGAGGACTCGGTCGATTCTTTATACAAAAACGAACAGTAAACAAGGGTTATACAAATGGTAAACGTGGATGACACTTTACAGTACTAAATTACGTGGTCATCATGTTTATGTTCTATAAACGTTTAAAATAGGCATACAGAAAACTTTTTCTTCACACTTAAGTGCCGAATGCTATTCTTGCCAATAAAACATATGAGGAAGAAGATGTTTTCAAAGATTTTCGTTGTACGGGATTTCTCCATATTACGAGAAATGACTTATATTCTTATGTACATTTCTAATTATAGTAAAAGTAAAAATAGAAAAGATTCATCACCGCGGTGACGTATTTCACGTGACCAAAAGGTTATCAAGCGTAGCGTTTGTTTGTGGTGGTTTCGTTTTGGGGTTGGCAGTTTCGTCCTATCGTAGTACAAAACAAACGAAGGTATATGTTTAGATAATGGATAGTCCATATATTATGCATCGTTTTTTGTTCAAACTGGACACAGAGCACAGTTGTGTGCATCATCGTCGGTTGTATGAAATTATATGTTTTATTTTCGAATGAGACATTGTGAAATTGTCAAATGGATGTTAATATAATTGTGACAATACGTATAGGCCTACAATCTAAAAAAAATAATGAGTTTTTTTTTCATTTAGTGCAATGAATAAAGATAGACAGCAAACAAATGGAGAATGTGCGATATTTTTGAATATTAATGAGGAGGAAGTGAAAGGGAAACATTATAGACCGGCAGCTCATGCCCTTGTTTATTGTAAAATAGGTAGCAGAATGCCTTCCAAATACGAAATCATGATGCAAATGCGGTTTGATGGAACCTTAGGGTTCCCAGGCGGATATGTAGAGTTCAAAGAAAATTTGGAAGTTGGATTAAATCGTGAACTACATGAAGAAATTGGGCTGCCGAAGTATCTTTATTTCAAAGAGGACGATTATTTTGGGTCGTGGTATCATGATCATCTTCATCTGTTGGATCATTTTTACGCCAAAGAAATCTCTGAAAATGATTTTGTAAAACTTGAAAAAGGAACACTAAACTGTAAAGACTGGGGTGGTGAAACAATGGGCATTATCCGTGTCCCATTGGACGAAAAGAATAACTTTAAAGCTCTGGCTCAATTTCTGAAGAATAATTTTATAGGCAATGCCAAATACCAATTATTAAAAGTTATCATAGACAAGAAAATTCTTAAGCATGGGGATATAGAAATAGCAACAGCAACTGCTTAAGACTGCATTATAAGTACAAATATCAACCAATTTTTATATATACGGGAAAGTACTTATTTCTAGAATAAATGGTTTTAGCAACAGTCTCTTAATATATGTGTTTATCTATATGTTGTATATATATATGTACCCAACTGATTTAATATTTATTTAAGACAAGTAGTATATATGCAAGGTATTTTATTAACCATTATAACTAAATATTTTATTTATTTTTTCCATGAGTTGTTTCATTACAGGTGTAATATATTGGTACGGTGCCTTTAAATACTACAGGATCGCTTGGATCGCTTACTATACTTTGTAATTACAAAAGCCATGCTATTAATGTTAGGGTTGGAGTTAAAGTTAGTTCTGGGATTGAGATTAGTGTTTGAGACAGGGTTAGAATTACTTTCCAAAGCAATCCAAGCGCTCCAAGCGATCATGTAGTATTTAGAGGCACCCAAATATATAGCCAAAGAGGATATTGAATTTTAGTTTAAACATTTAAATTGTTTCGCATATGTTATTACCCACTTTTTTACAGATACTGTACCGTAGTAGTTTCCTTTTTTTTTCTTGCAAGAATCTGCCGATTGCTTAGTAGCACAAATCATGCCGCCATTTGTTCGTGTAAAAATCGTTCGTTTTGAATTAACTGGCCAACATCACGGAAGCGTTTCTGATTATTTTGTGGCTATCAACGTGAAAGAGTGTGTTGTGCAAAATGGTGAGAAGAAATTTGTTTCAAAATTATGACCTTGTTTGACTGTTGCACACAGTTCTACAATCTGTGATGTCAAATATGTTCTCCAGTCCGACAGATTAGGGTAGTGGTTTAGTGCATTGCCTTTCAGCCGAATGGTTGCAGATTCGAAACTGGTTGCTAGCTGGGTGGTTGTGACCGTGTGCAAGGCACATAATGGACATTGCATAAAGATTAATTGGTTCTACTAACTTGTAGGAACATGAAACATGTTACACAACACACTGCAATATCCCATTTATGGGGATAAACATAAATATCCTATCCTCCAGACATTGGGTAATGGTGTTAAGGTATGACGATTTAACTAAACATAGTACCCTAAATTGTAATATACCATAATAAATATGGACCGGTTTCTCAAAAACAGGTATAATAAATTTACTTTATTCACAGGGCACAAATCAAAACATTTTTAAATCATTATCAATACATTTGGCCTAGGATTAATGTAAAACTGTTAGTGTGGGTCTTTAAAATATCATAATACTACTAGTATTTATAAATGCTATGCAGGTATACGTGGGACACTTAAT
>CH002300.1:105938-125601 GCA_000149265.1 Ciona savignyi
CTGGGTAACGTGATAGTAATGTGTGTAACGTGATAGTAATGTGGGTAACGTGATAGTAGTGTGGGTAACGTGATAGTAGTGTGGGTAACATAATAATACTGTGGGTAACATGATAGTAGTGTGGGTAATGCGATAATAGTGTGGGTAACGTGATAGTAATGTGGGTAACGTGATAGTAATGTGGGTAACATGATAATACTGTGGGTAACGTGATAGTAGTGTGGGTAATGAGAAAGTAGTGTGGGTAACATGGTAGCAATCTGGGTAACATGATAGTAGTGTGGGTAACGTGATAGTAGTGTGGGTAACATAATAATACTGTGGGTAACATGATAGTAGTGTGGGTAATGCGATAGTAGTGTGGGTAATGTGATAATAATGTGGGTAACGTGATAGTAATGTGGGTAACGTGATAGTGGTGTGGGTAACATTATAATACTGTGGGTAACATGATAGTAGTGTGGGTAATGCGATAGTAGTGTGGGTAATGTGATAATAATGTGGGTAACGTGATAGTAATGTGGGTAACGTGATAGTGGTGTGGGTAACATTATATTAGTGTGGATAATGTGATAGTGGTTTGGGTAACATGATAGTAGTGTGGGTAACGTGATAGTAGTGTGGGTAACGTGATAAAAGTGAGGGTAACGTGATAGTATTGTGGGTAACGTGATAGTAGTGTAGGTAACGTGATAGTAGTGTGGGTAAGGTAATAGTAATGTGGGTAACGTGATAGTATTGTGGGTAACGTGATAGTAATGTGGGTAACGTGATAGTATTGTGGGTAACGTGATAGTATTGTGGGTAACGTGATAGTATTGTGGGTAACGTGATAGTAGTGTAGGTAACGTGATAGTAGTGTGGGTAACGTGATAGTAGTGTAGGTAACGTGATAGTAGTGTGGGTAAGGTAATAGTAATGTGTGTAACGTGATAGTAGTGTGGGTAACGTGATAGTAACATATGTTATTGCAATACATTTAGATCTAATATATATTTAGTTAAGGATACAGGTTTCTTCAGTGTATGGGATTGGGTTGGAAGACAAACCATTGTTATAATTGTAGAATGATACTTCCAATGTATAACAGTATGATGATTCGTCTAATATACCCCCGAGGAACCTAGTAATATCATTGCAATGATTATTTTAAATGCATTAAGTTGTAATAAAGTTATTGAATAAGAACTGCGGAACCTAAATGAAAAATTAGGTTTTGATAATTCAGATGTTGAAAGCATTTTATTTGCTGGGCAATAACACTTGACACATGTTTATGTCGAAGGGTTTTTGATGTGTTTATTATTTGAATAAACAGCCATACACACACACACTTAATATACCCATGTTTAACCGGTTAACTTAATCCATAAAAGCATCTGCAGGTAACGGAAGGGTTTGAGTTTTGGGCATGGAGTGGATAATGCCTAAATCCAGTGGATGGGTTCTGATAAAACTGAAGAAATGTCTTAATCATATAAAACACATTATCATAGCTCCGGTTAACCGATGGTGCGCGAAAGGTAATCCTGCCAAGGTATAAAATTAATGTATCCTTTTTATCGGAACAAAACATGAAAATCCTATAAAATGGTTGGACAGAATTTAAAATACATTATTTCATATAGAGCATACCCTCCTGCAACATATAAGAATGTTGTATACTCTTATGAAATAAGAGTAGAAAGTAGATAGTATAAACATTTGCAGATATTAAGATATTTGGGTTATTAATAATAAGCACCACACTCTTTACACTTTCGACTGGGTCTTTTAAAGTCAAAATGATTAATTTTGTCTCACATACAATTTTTTTTTAAATCTCCATAATACCTTCTACCGGTGCCAGCCTTCACTACATCTCTATTAAAAGCCGTGTTTGCATAACTGAAATCCTCAGCATTAGAGCACATTAGTTTGGGGAACACTGCTTGGCGCTGGAAGCGATCCTCATCGTCGTAGATGTTGCCGTACATGAAGCAGTTGCTGAGCGTGGAGTGCGCATGGATGTCGATATAAAAGTCAATGTCGATATCCTGTGGTGACATTATGTTAGGAAACCAAAACTAAAACATTGTGTATCTGTTATTAATCTAACTCTGTTAATCCAATATGGTATCCACCACACAAGCACTGTAGTAGGAGTTTCAGCAGATTATTAATAAGTGTGGTTGCATTATAAAACTTGCCAACACATTAATTAAAAACAAAATAATAAAACCAAACAATTAAGGAACAATGCTTTGTACTGGACTGGAATGAAGGTTCATAAGGTATTGCTTGGTAGCATGTAGAGTTGGGTGGGCCCACGGGGAAGGGTCCTGCCAGTGGCGATTCAAATCAAACCCCATCAATGAGCACCTGGATGTGAATACAAATGATTTAGCAGATCAGTGATAGAAACATAGCATCGGTAATACTTGGTTATCGTCAGCTAAAATGCTAAATTAGACCAGCTCATACTTCACACAGTTATAAACCGGGTTGTGGGCATATGAAATATTATAAAGCTGTACCAAGTAATTCTTGGATAACAATAAATAATTCATGAAACCACCTCTTCCATTTACTGTCAGTTGAACCACTTATTTATAACTAATATAAAAATGGCGTTTCTGTGATAAGAAATTTAATCAGTCCAAACTTCTTATTCCTGCCATCACCAACAAACCTATAGTTTCCCAGGTATACGCCATCTGGGTTCAGCATAGGGGCAACTTTGAACATGATATTTTCCCTCAGCACTCTTGCTACTGGGTGGGCACTTAATATAAAATCAAGAAACCCTGTTGATAAAACGGAAATTCAAATTTGTATCATTCTATTTGTTTGTTTTTAGAATGCAATGAAGAATTGATTATTGTATTGCTGCTACTGCTAGGATAAAGTGATAACCACAACTGTAACTTTAAGAATGGAGAAAGCTGGAATAGTCTAATACAGACTTGTTGTTCTAATAAAAACGAAAATATATTTATTGCCAACTTAATAGACCAAGAAATGTTTTATTTACTATAAGTTATATTTGGTTACTAGTAAAATAAGTGTAATTTATTTTAAATATTGCAGCAGAGTTAAGACAAAAGAACCCAAAATGATCATGAATCAGACATCGAACTAACAAGGTAAAAAATGTTGTACCTTGCACAATATGTGATGCTGGGGATTCCCCAGGGTGAACACGAGCAGTAACAAACACAACACGTTTCCGATCACTGCTGAAGTTTTCTGCAGCAGTTATCGTTAAAAGATCGAGTCTTCTCTGTTGCTGAAGAAGTATTTATGATAATTTGTGTTAGAATAAAGTCTCTGCATTAGCCACGAAATTAAAAAATTACAATATAAAAAATAACATGTTACATGTACCAGTATAAGGTAATATTTCAATCTGATTGGCTTATAATAATGATGTTATGACAGAAAACATTTTAGATTTAAAGTAAATTTTATTTTGCTAACATTATTGAAACCTTAACTGTTTCAAACTTTTGAAATTGGAGAGGAAATATTGTACTGCAATATGGCTTTGTAGTCTAATCAGACGGTTTAAATTGTAAACATAAAATAATAAAGCTAAAAAATGCAAGAGCTGCATTCTGCAAAACTTAAGTGGGCACAAGGTAATACAATACAAGCAAACACAAATTTTAAAGCATAAACACTGCATATATTTTTAAGATTTAACTTAAATAAACTTACCACAGTTAAAGTAAGGAGTTCCCGCTTGAAATAATCGAGCTGCTTTCGTTCAATCCGATCAAGGTATGCCTGCAGGCGTGAATATGTGTATGGGAATGAGTATGAGAAGTGATAAACTTCGTGATCATCTGCTCGATCAAAGCAAAATGCAAACGACATCACATAATTCTTCCTATGGTCAGGACAACGGTAGTAGTACACAGACTTAGATGGAAGTCTTTGCCTGTTACAAAACATATTTTTTATTATTCTTATAATAAAGTTGGCTTAGCCGAATACGTCCACCCACTGTTACTGCATATTAGTATAGTAATTATGTTAACAAGCAATACAATTCTAATTAGTTTAAGTGGGCACTTAGGCAATACAATTAAAACACACAACATGACGACAAATTTGGTGGATTTTTTATTTCTATAGAACTTTTGTAACTATAGTTAGCATCAAGTTGAACTACAGAGAGAATTTTAGTTATAAGTAAAAGTTCAGTGTTGCTTATTTTAAAATACATTTTTTAAATTGGGTGTTTAAATATAAGATAATAACATTGACCAGGTAGCAGAAATGGTTAATGTAGCAGTAAACCTTCTTTTGTGGAATACTGTAAAAATAAACCTTATTGTCGAAAAATAAGGATATTGTCAAAATAAAGGATTTCGTTTTAAACAATATTATAATTTCTTATGGTTCATTTAAAAATAACTTACCATTTTGGTCGACTAGTTGATTTTACCACCGGTGACATTCCTTCTCGATAAAGGCTTTTGGTCTTGCTGAAGTTTACAACATTGAATATAACTTTCTGTGGTATTAGATAAAAATAGTTACCACCTTGATGATCTTACTAATGCCCTACAGTGTACTATCAATTTGCATTTGTTCAAAATATAACAATCATATGCCAAAAAGAGCCTCCCTTTCCAAATTTCTTGTCATAAATGAAACTTTGCTGTTTTCAAATCATAACAAAATTTTGCGATAAATAGAGAAAGTTCACATGCACCATTTAAACTATCACACATACGGTAAAGTAAACAGATCAAATTACAAAAATTTTATCGCATTTGTGCTTTCCTGGTGGTGGAATGTGGCATACGCTCATCCGTGATATGTGTTTATTACACTTTACTCCTGATATGTTTATGTATATGATGTTGTAAGCCAGATTATTCTCTCAGTTTAAAAATATATGGATATCATTTATTACAGAACAATATAACAAAATAACCTACACTATTGTTTGATAGGATGGATTAGGAAATGATCGAAATCACCTGATCAGGTCGCGCGTTCTCAACGCTGAAATGGAACCACACTCGGAACCGTGGGTTGCATGTGTCAGGACGAACAAATAAATCATATTCATGTTCAGTGATGTAATCCACTCTGCCAAGATTTCCTATATGTGTGGTGGTGGTGGTTATCAGAGTACCTTGTTTATACAAAATGCTGTATTACAGTATTATAGAACATTCCTCCAACCAAGTGAAGTCAAACTGGATGTGCAAAAATTTAACATGAATGATAAAATAACAGAGTATGTAATATTTTAAATTGATAGTTAAATCTTAAAATCACCCACCACTTTCAAAGCATGCATCAAATACAAGGTGTCCTTTCTTAGGCTTTCCTGTATATCCGTGTGGAAGAACTAAGAGTTTGTTGACATTCCCAACAACGGCATCTTCGCCACTGTCGGAACTTCCTGTTGGAAATTGTTAAGTTACTAGTAGGGATGTATTAAGTAGAGTAATTGACCTTTTTTGTTATATTTTATGACATCAGCAGTAAGCCCCAGTCTGAAAAGCATAAGTATGCACAAGATAACAAAAAATACAAATAGAACTTCAACATAAATACACAAAATCTGTGTTAGCTGTTGTATGCATAAGATCTTGTTAAAAACTTTCATGCTATCCAAAAAAGATTATGCCCGTAAGCAAACAAAACAATACGTATATGTAAGCGTCAAATCATATTTAAAGGATATTCAAGCTAAACTAACTTACAAATTTACCTGAATCAGCACGTTTTCCATCTCCCATGTTTATTCACAACGAGGTTTAAAAAATTATACAAAACAATCGACTTTGGAGTTCATTTTTCACTTTTAGAGCAACATGACACTTGACCTTTTAGCTTGGTTTCTCAAGTGGCGTCTATCACAACCAGAACCATAAAGATCCCAATCACACTCATAGATACCACTAGTAATATAGCCTACCAGGGAGTGTGACGTATTAACCAGCACTGTTTGTACAAATAGTGTGATCCAATGGATTATTTTAACTTCTATATATATTTTAGATCATTTTATATTTCTACGACTACCTTTTATGGGTTTCCTTCGATTACGAAAACTATTACGAATGGAACACATTTTGTTTGTTTAATTTTTACTGCGTCACGATCAGGCATGTGTTGCCATTGGAAAAACGGGTTATTGAATCCAGGTAAAACGTTCAGTGATTCTAACTGGTATGCCGAATTTGCATCGACTTTTTATCTTGCAAAAAAACAAGGGCAATTACTTTTATCGGGGAAAAAATACAAAAGCGGACCATTTTTAAGATGTTTTGCGTTATCGCCGTTATATTTACGTTATATCTTTAAACTGGAAAAAATCAAATTTAGGATAGGATAGGATATTCATGTTTATCCCCGTGAATGGGAAAACCAAGGGGGTTAACACACGGGCAATCGTCAGATCACCGTCGCGCCCACCGTCGGGTTACCGGAGCTATTGCAGTGTGTTGTAATTGAGACATTCCTTTAATTTGATGGAACCAAGTAATAATCCGCTGGGTTCAGGCAATGTCCGTTAAGTGCCTTGCCCAAGGACACAACCGACTAGCTAGAGACATGTTTCAAAACTTCAAATTTCAGCTGAAAGGCGCCACACTAACCCACTAGAGTACTAGACTAACGGGTCGGTCAATTTCCCAGTAAGGTAAAGATATATAGAACCTGAATCAAAAACATTTTGTAATTAAATTAACCCAGTTTACCCCATGTAACCCCAGAAAATAGAAAATGCATCATGCCAGGAAAGATTTACTGGAAAAAGAGTAATGCATGGGTATAGGGCTTTAGTGTAATACTGTAATTTTTGTTTTCTAAACATTTAATTATGGGTCCCATTTGGAAAAATGGGACACATATAGTTTTTGTCCGTTTTTTTTTTCGTTAAAGGTTTGACAGGCATGGCTTGTGGCTCCGACATCTGCCAGAAGGGGTGATGGAATTGCAATGAAATTTAAACATTTGTTAGCGCACATGGTCTAGATATGCAGAAACTACAATTTTGGGTAATTTAGCCAGGGGAATTCCCCTGGGAGGTGAAAAACCAAAATGGTATTTTTATCTAAATAATTAGCTTTTTTGAGCATAGGGATTGAACGTCTCTTTCAATTTTAGTTATATTTGGAATAATGTAAGAACATTTGCAACTGATATAACACTTAAATACAAAAAATTATCTAGGGAAATACCCAAAAAACAAGATTTTGTTCTCAATCATGATTGTGACAGGCGTGGCTTGTGGCTCCGACATTCATCAGAAGGGGTAATTAAATCGCAAGGAAACTTTGTAATTTGTTAGAGTACATGGTCTAGATATGCAGAAACCAAAGTTTTGGGTGATAAATTCAGGGGAATTCCTCTGGGGCGTTAAAAACCAAAACGCTATTTTTTTCTAAAAAAGTTGCCTTTTTTGGGCATAGCGCTTGAACGGTTGTTACAATTTGAATCAGATTTGTCGGAATGTAAGTGCATTAGTCACTGATTTAACACTTAGAAGAAATAATGAAATTACCTAGGGAAATACCCCAAAAATAGGATATGGTCTCAAATCATGATTGTGACAAGCATGCCATGTCGCCCCGACATCTACCAAAAGGAGTAATGAAATCGCAATGAAAATTGGACATTTGTAAGTCAACATGGTCTAAATATGCAGAAACCAAAAATTTGGGTAATGATTCTAGAAGAATTCCCCTCAGACGTTACAAAACCAAAACATTTTTTTCTAATAGATTCGATTTTGTGGCCATAGCGCTTGAACGGCTGCTCTAATATTATTAAAATTTGGTAAAATGTTAAAACATTAGACATTCTGTGCCAATTAAATAAAGAAAACATTTACTGAGGTTAATTCCCATGAAAACGAAGATATGTTCCTGAATTATGATTGTGACAGGCATGCCATATCGCACTGACATCTCCAACAAGAAGTCGACAAATCAGAATAAAAAATTTAAGAATTGCTACATAACATGACTCACTTATGTAAAAACAAAAACTTATCTATTAAACCCAGGGGAATTACCTGAAACAATGAAAAAGTAAATCGGACTATTTGGGAATTTAGGTTTATTTCACTACAGCGCTTGAAAAGAAGCTATAATTTAAAACATTTGTGGTGAAATGTTCGTAAATTTAAGACGTTTACTCTTTATTTAACTAAATATTGAAAATATGTTTGGTATGTTAACTATGGGACCCATGCGTTTATGCTTGCAGAAACAAAAACTACATACTCAGTGTATAAAATACAAAGTATGGTTAGGGACCCTGTAGCATGAATATAGGGTATACAACATGTGTTTTACAAATAGTGATGGTTAAACACGTGGTTGACACTCTCTAGTTATTTTCTATTTTTTTTTGGGGGGGGGGGGGGTTTAGCTGCCACGTCTAATTTTACCGAACTTTAATAATTTATTTCTTGTTTTTAGACGTGCTCTCACGACTGTCTATTTGCCGTTTCTTCCCGTTTTCCAAATTTCTTTCAATAGTCCTGATTTATGTTTTCATCGTGGAAACAAAAAGTAAACTAAACTAAACTAAACTTTCGGATCTTTTTTGTTTTTATTTAAATCTTATAGTATTTTTTTGTTTTGAGTTTCCAGGGTGGTTCCCTTCGGATCCAAAGGAATTCCTTATTTCTACTTTGAAATTTTTGTAAAGTAGTATTGCGATAATCTTGAACACCCACACGATTTCCACAACTGCGTTAATTAATGACTTTTTCGGCAACTCCGAGCATTCTTAATTTCGTCAATTTTTTTAACCGGAATTTAATTAAACTGATTACAAATTCAGTATTTGGTCTACGAAATGGATTATCACTTATTAGAACATCGGTAGGCTATTGTTTCTAAAAGATAGATGAAAATTTATTAGGATTTCAGTACTCGATCGTATAGGCCTATAACTCTCCACGGTCATTGTTGCAAATAAACTATATAGCCTATCGAATTAAAAATATTTGTAAAGACTACAAAAATACAAAGAATTGTTGTGTGCCATATAGCTATTAATCTGGGTGAGAAGCATCTTCTATTGCATAAAAAATATACAAAAAATATATAAAATTTACTAAAGAGTGTCAACTACGTGTTTAACCACCATTATTTGTAAAACACATGTTGTAAGACATATATTCATGCTACAGGGTTCTAACCACAATTTGTATTTTATACACCGAGTGTGTAGTTTGTTTCTGCAAGCATAAACGCATGGGTCTCATAGTTATCTAACCAAACTTCTTTTTTATGTGTAGTTAAACAAAGAATAATCGTGTTAGATTTACGAACATTTTACCACAAATGATTTAAATTGAAGCTTCTTTTAAAGCGCTGTAGTGAAATGTCCGGGCCGTTGGTCTAACGGTTAAGTGCGTCGCCATTCGAAAGGTTGCAGGTGCGAAACTGGTCGCTAGCTTGTATGTGGTGTCCTTGGGCAGGGCACTTTAGGGACATTGCCTAAACCCAGCGGATTAATGGGTTCTACCAAATTTAAAGGAACATGTCTATCATATACAACACATTGCAATAGCTCCGGTAACCCGACGATGGGCGCGAGGTGATCTGACGATTTCCCGTGTGTTAACCCGCTTGGTTTTCCCATTCACGGGGTTAAAGATGAATCCTATCCTATTCTATCCTAAATCCTATCCTATCCTATCCTATCCTATCAAATCCTATCATATCCTATCAGAAATGAAGCTAAACTCCCCAAAACAGCCCGATTTAGTTTTTCATGAGTTTAGTGAATTTCCCTGGGTTTAGTAGATAACTATCTGTTTATACATATGTGGATCATGTTATATAACAATTGTTAAAGTTTTAATCTGATTTGTTGACTCCTTGTTTCAGATGTCAGTGCGATATGGCATTCCTGTCACAATCATAATTCAGGAACATATCTTCGTTTTAAGGGAATTACCCTAAGTTAATGTTTTTCTTCTTTTAATTGGCACAGAGTGTTTAATGGTCTAACATTTCACCAAATCTGATCCAAATTAGAGCAGCCGTTCAAGCGCTATGCTCCAAAAAGCTAATTTATTAAAAAATCATTTTGGTTTTTATCGTCTCAGGGGAATTCCCCTAGATTCATTACCCAAAATTTTGGTTTCTGCATATCTAGAGCATGTTCTCCTACAAATTTTAAATTTTTATTGCGATTCCATTGCTCCTTTTGGTAGATGTCGAGGCGACATGGCATGCTTGTCGCAATCATGATTTGAGAACAAAATCCTATTTTTAGGGTATTTCCCTAGTTAATTTTTTTATTTTTTTAAGTGTTAAATCAGTGACAAATGCACTTACATTTTACCAAATCTGATTTAAATTGTAGCAGCCGTTCAAGCGCTATGACCAAAAAAGGCTCTTTTTTTTAAAAAATCGTTTTGGTTTTTAACGTCCCAGGGGAATTCCCCTGAATTTATCACCAAAAAGTTTAGTTTATGAATATCTAGACCATGTTGTCTAACAAATGCAAAGTTTCATTACGATTCCATTATTCCTTCTGGTAGATGTCAGGCCAACATGCCATTCCAGTCACAATCATAATTTGAGAATAAATCTTATTTTTTAGGATATTTCCCTCAGTAATTTTTTTTTTTTTCTTATTGTTAAATCAGTGCCTAATGCACTTACATTTCACCAAATCTGATTCAAATTGGAGCAGCCGTTCAAGGGCTATGCCAAAAAAGCTAAATTTTTCATAAGAAATACCGTTTTGGTTTTTAACCTTCCAGGGGAATTCCCCTTGATTCATCAACCAAAATTTTAGTTTCTGCACATCTACACTATGTTGTCTAACAAATGACCAAGTTTTATTACCCTTTCCATTATTTCTTTTGGTAGATGTCGGGGCGACATGCCATGCCAGGCAAACCTTTGAAAAAAAAACGGACAAAAACAATATGTGTCCCATTTTTCCAGATTGGACCCATAATAAGGGCCACAACATATGCAAAACTTTTGCAAAATTCTATAACTACCCCTCTGTAAAACCGTAACATGTTCAATCGCATCCCAACACGATGGGTTATAAATATTCAGGCGCTTAGTGCATATAGCTTCCCCCGGCTATTGCATATAAACCATACATATCAAATTAAATATCTCTACATATGGGTAAATATTATCATATTTATATTCAGTATTATTAATTGACATTTTTTAAATAAAAATCATCAGTCAAAGGAGCATGGTTTGATTTGAAACGTAACTTTTAGAACTCCAGCACACGTAAAAGGTTTCACTTTTCCGTCTTCCGTCGTTCCGCGTTTTATATTTTTCGGCAAAAAGACGTTTGGTTACCTGTAAGGGACCTAGCTACACAGTTCTGTAGTTTATTGTTTTTGAGTTTATTAGATTGATCCAAAATTAATATACAGACTATACAAAATTAATATTCCTTTAATTTACTCTGGATTAATCCAGTGCGTTCAGTCAATGCACATTAAGCATCTTCCTCAAGGCCACCACCAACCGATAGCAGAATTATCCCTTAGAGGGAACTTTGCATTCCGCTAAGGATAGGTTAAACGACCGAATCAATAAACGTTTAATTCTAACATTTCTTTAATAATTCTACAGCCTAGATAGTTAATTAACAATGGGGTGGGGGCTTAGCAGAAGTGTAAGAATTGAAGACGAACCTCTGGGAAAGTCTGAGATATATGACAAATTTGAAGATGAGTCTCGACCAGTTAGAGGTAGGTTTGATTTATTTTTTTAAAGTATAGATACCGTTATTCCTTCCAGTTTATCTTTTTGGTTAGAAAATCCTGCATAGTTCTACTTCAATGTAGCTAGGCTGGCACTGGATGTAATAATAAAACTTATTTTTACCTGCTCTTATTTCGGGCATAACAATTTAAAAAATCTAAAACATATCTTTAATACTAGTCTTAAAAATATATTGAATGATTTAGCTTATCTATCCAGCACTATTCTTTGATAAGTATTTTCCATCTACAATCCAAAATTTGAGTTTAATTAAATTTGTATTTTCAGAAATGTTTGTAACTACTGAGGAGATGGACAAAGCATCGTTGCTTAGAAAAGACCGGGATTATTGTGCCCATTTATTCATGGATATCATGAAATGTCGTCGGGAATGGTTTCCAGAGTATTATAAATGCAGGCCTGTAGTTGAGAAATACCAACACTGTACCGTCAATGAGTAAGTACTTTAATAATTTTGGCTCTGCAAAATATTTGATCTATGACATTTTAGGATAGGATAGGATATATTTATGTTGTGGATTTACACACAGGCAATAGTCAGATCACCTCGCACCCACCGTTGGGTTACCAGAGCTATTTCAGTGTTTTGTGTATGATTTACACATCCTTTAATTTGGTAGAACCCATTAATCCACTAGGTTCAGACAATGTCCGTAAAGTACCTTGCTCACAACCAATTAGCTAGTGACCAGTTTCGAACCTACAACCCTTTGGCTGAAAGGTGATGCACTAATCCACTAAGCTATGCGGCCGGACATTTTGATTTCTATAATAAGAAAAGCTTTGAATTATTTATATTGTTATAATAATTCCAGTTATTAATTGGTGGCTGCTGTCTATCATGATCATCATATAGGTTACAAGGTTTTTTACATTCTGTATTTTTTTAATTTTTACTATTTTTGGTCATGGGCCTGTTGTAGTTTTGATATGTAATATATTTCCTGGACTAGGATAGTATATTCATGTTTATCCCTAAAAGAATAAATGCAAGGGGCATTAACACACAGGCCATCGTCAGATTACCACTTACCCACAATAGGATTACCCAAGCTATTGCAATGTGTTATGTATGATTGAAATGTTCCTTCAATTTGGTAGAAACTAACATTTAATGGGTTTAGGCAATGTTCGTTAAATGCCTTGCCCAAGGACACAAACAACCAACTAGATAGGTTCAACCCAATTGAAGGAATGTCCGAATCATACACAACACACTGAAATAGCTCCGGTAACCGCACGGTGGGCGCGAGGTGACTGATGATTTCTTGTGTGTTAACCCCCTTGGTTTTCCCATTAACAGGGATAAACATAATATCCTACTATTTCTTAAATCAATACTTAACAGCATCAAGCATCGAATGTTGGAGTATGAAAGAACGAAACGGTTGATGGCCAGAGAAAAGCAGAGGCTCGCAATTGAAGCCAATTGATATTATTATCTCCAGATTCCTTTTTATTATTTCATTCATGACTTATTACTTAACGGTTGTTCTCAACTCAAAATACAAAAATGATCACTTATTGAGTCTTTAATGTACGTGTATCAACCAAATGCTATGGTAAAACCACTTTGAAACTTAAGGATATTTTAGTTTATAACGGATTTAAAGTAAGGTAAGAGCATAATATCACACAGACAATCGTCCGATTACCTTGCTCCCACCCAAGGGTAGTAAGTGCAACGTTTGACGTTTCGTGGAGGGTTGATCCTCTCCAAGTGCATCGTTTAGCGTTCTAGATAAACGCTCGGTGCTGAGCGCGAGGTTCGAATAATCCGAGTCCATGCTGGTTGAACGGTCGTTTGCTTGTTGTCAAAACGATGCTATTAATAGACCGTTCGTTTTCCTTTGTTCTTGTGGCTTGTCGACCGGTTCTTGTTTAAACCGACAGATGCGACTTTTGTCTTGTTCTTTTTGTGACTCTGACTGTGCAACGAAGCCCCGTAGACCAGGTTTTTGAGTCGCACCAGCCGAAGCCAGATGCTGGCTTTGCGGCAGAGCTCACGCCGTTCCTCGCCTCTCTGCTGTCTCTTGTTCTGTTCATGCGAGATCAATCGTCGATTCCTTGCGACAACAAGAGACCTATGAGAAACAAAAACAATTGACAGCTAAACGATGTCACCAACTTCTCTTGTAACGATTACGTCATAATTAGCTGACCAACCGCACATTCCTCAATGACGTTATAGCTAGAGGCGTTCCAGGATGATTAGGGTTTTGCTCCAGCATGACCTCAGCTTATCGCATATGCTTGTATAATTGCTTGGAAGTTCAATTCCTTATTCTGCGAAAGATCCAATATATTTCATGGTTTGTTTCCGTCAATCAATCTGACCAAATAGCTTGGATGAATTGGTGCGTCGCTTTTACCTGAAAGGTTTCAGTTTCTAAACTGGTCGCTAGGTGTGTAGTTTTATCCCTTGGTCAACGCACTTAACTAACCGAACACAGTGAACTAATAATTTTTACCAAAATTGCTAAAACTTCTCATTATACACAGTGCAATAGCTTCCTGTATAAGCGCACCTAGCGTTTTCATATTCACGGGGATAAAAATAATTATCCAATGTTAGTTTACAATACAATATATAGAATTTAAATTATATCCCTTATAAAAAAATGTGTTAATTAGGATGTTAGACATATCACATGGGCAACCGTCAGATTGCCTTGCGATTAGGCTACTCAAAGGGGCGCTTTTATGCGGGTAATAGTCAGATCCAAACGTTTCGCCGAACGTTAAAAAAGTGTAGCCAAATACTTAACGCGACCGATACACCTATTGATTCTTAAAAAAACGGCTCTGGGACGACGCCATCATGGTTTGGCTCGGTATAAAAATGTTGATTTTATTCGTTCCTTTTTTATCTTTACGCTCGTGACATGCTGTGTAGAACACAGTTTTTTTTCTCACGGTCCGTTTGCAGAAACGTATTTTACTTTATGCCGCAGGGGAATTCACAAAACACTACAAATGAATAGACAAATTTACTACGAACAAAAAGTGCTACCTCGCAATAAACATGTTAAACCCGCTTTCAAGAAATGTCAGAAACTCAATGTGTTAAAGGCATTCATCGTGATCTTTCGGTTTAATGTTCAAGTCTTAACCCAACTAATCATAATGCGATCGGTTTGAATCGTCATCAGTTGATCAACTTACTAGATTGATGGGCTGGTCTCCAAAGCAGAAACGTCTCAATTGGACAGTGAAACTGCACCACTAACGCAGATGGATGCACAATAAATGTTTTTTCTAAATAATTTTAATTAAGTATTTATTTATCTATTTTATTTTTACTAAATATAGACTACTTTTAAATGCCTTGGTAAGCGTTTCACTTGAAACTTTTTGGTGAAATTTCATTTTTGGGTTTTTCTTTTTTCACTGTGGCAATTAATTATTTTTTTCAATTTTCATTTTTTTTATTTGGGTTTAGCGGCCACGTATAATTATACCGAATTTTAATAATTTATTGCTTTTTAGACGTGTTCTAACGACTGTCGTTTTGCCGTTTTTCCCATTTTTTTGTCAATAGGATAAACCATAAAATATTTTAGGTAAAGCAGCCCAGGACACTAATTTCAGCAATAATGTTAAGACCAAATCGCATCAAGGTGTTATTTGACCTAGCATTAGGCTATAACTGAACATTTCCGAACAAAAATACGGATAAAAAAAGGCATCATTCAAAATGATGAATGTATTTCACAGTGCACTGAGTGCTAATACAGGGCACCAACGTGTTAAAGAACAAATATGTTGAAACCATTAAATATAAAAATTCCAACAAACAATTTTATGATTTAGCAGAATGCATTGGGCATTCAGATGGTATTTTACTATTAATGGTAGCTGGTTCGATATTTGTGTCGACTGTATCGCCGGTATGGTACACCCGGCTATCACCCCCTGCTTTGTTAAAGTTGGTCCAGCGCATGACAGCAGCCTTGCTTCGATCCCAGAACGCAGTAAATGAATCCAATGCCGGCCGCACATCCTTGATATTTAATAAACATGTTAAAAACGTTTTAACATGTTAAAAAAAAGAGATTATAGTACCAGACTACGTAAACATGTGGCCAAAAGTATTGCGGTATAATGAGGCGAAAAACAGTTTTTAAAATAAAGAAAAATAAATATCCAAACTCTACCAGCAAAGTGAATTGGTACGTCTCGGGATCCACCATTCCACCGTCATAATAATCAATAATGTAGCGCACTTGCTTGCCACATCTGTCCACTATCCAATCATGTCGGTCAAATGGTAACTCATACCTGTATGTAAGATGTGATCAACACTTGCCACAATGGTATATGGGACATATTCTAACTGCCAGCTATATTTATTTTAACTGAGCAAAACACTTTTTACAAACTGCAATAGAATTAGCGTTGGGGACATAGTCATCCAATATATTCTGAGGATAATAAGTTCCCCCTTTCTGTAGGAAATCAAATAAGTCGCTTTTGCTAGTATGATTTTAAAAAGTGTGACCACGTTGATACAAAACATCGACCTACCCCATCCAGTATCGAATCCGAGCTCGAGGTGAAAACTCTGTGGCTTTCCCCCCAAATTTTAACAGCTTGGGTCCACATGGGCAATCCCTGGAAATGAGAATAACATTGGAATTGTGCTTACACATTTTTTTTCGACTTTTGCTAAATTGTGCTTACACATTCTTTTTTGACTCTTGCTAAATTGTGCTTACACATTTTTTTTCGATTTTTGCTAAATTGTGCTTACACATTCTTTTTTGACTCTTGCTAAATTGTGCTTACACATTTTTTTCGACTTTTGCTAAATTGTGCTTACACATTTTTTTTCGACATTTGCTAAATTGTGCTTACACATTTTTTTTCGACTTTTGCTAAATTGTGCTTACACATTCTTTTTTGACTCTTGCTAAATTGTGCTTACACATTTTTTTTCGATTTTTGCTAAATTGTGCTTACACATTTTTTTCGACTTTTGCTATATTGTTTTTTTATTCTATAGGTTTTGATATCATAAGTTTTAATCAAGTTTATTTAGTTCACCATAAACTAAGATACAATTATGAAGAAATTCAAATATATATTACAAGTGAAGCTAACCTCGCATGAAAAGCCTCCCACTTTAGCACTTCCTGCCAAGCTTGTTCATTATTAGCGTTATGAATGGATATTATATTTGCCATGTCTGATGGTTCAGGGCTATCTTCTTTCCAACGCCATCTGAGGAAAGATACTTTAAATTATAGATAAATAAATAACAGGAAAGTGATGTGGGCAATGACCAGATTTTTTTTATATCTTCAAAAGAAGCTTTTCTCAGCGAATGTAGAAAATCAGAAGATTTATTACAATTGCCAGATTACCTCAAACCCACAAACATTATTACAAAGGTAATTGTTAAATTACCAATTTTTCTTCGGATTATAAAGCTAATGCAGTGTGTCATTAATGATTAAAACAATGTTATCTGTTTTAGTAGAATAAATCCACTGGGTCCAGACCATGATCTGTGGATGCCTTGCCCAAGGACTTATCTTACTTGCTAGCTACCAATTGGATCACACCCACTTTTGGACTGAAAGGCAATGCACTAACCAATTAAGCTTTCTAGCAGGACGATTAAGAGATGGATAAATCTTAGGAACAATAATTAAATACAAGTATGCTGGCAAGCTCACCCCTTCCTGAGCATGGCATTCCAAAACATCTGCTGCGAAGGATAGACCCATTTTTCACCATTGGTTCCACTGGCTTTTGGAATTGTGGACACAACTCGACTTGTGTCCAATGAGAATGGTTGGTCTGGTGCAGGACGCTGGTTTGGTGGTGGCATCTATGGTACATTTGACTATCTCATTATTGTGGATATAATAGATTGATTTGTCAAAGAAAAAAATATAATAAATATCCACACTCTATATATTATTATTATTATATTTTTTTCATTAAAGGACACAAACACCTAGAAGTGTATCTTATTGCACATTCCTATAATCCACTGGTTGCATAAACCTTATTTTTAAATTTTTAACATCAAATCAAACAACTTGTATTAATCAATGACCTCCTAAAAATTACATCAACTACCATGTTATTTGGGTCAATTTGATCTTTAACTGGACATTGCTTCCTGTCAGACCCAGATTCACTTTGGGACATCGGACACTCACTTGGGTAAGCCGCAGATGGGTTAGGAGCTGAAAATATTGCTAGTGAATATAATATTACTCATGGTTATACCACATTACCAAGTCATTACAACACACCTTAAGACATACCAGAAGATTAATAAAGCATCCCTGTGTAGTTTTAGTTAGATGTGAAATTTATAACAACTTTATGCTGGTTATAGTGTTCATTCATGATTTATTCATAATGGAAAAAACTGAATGGGAATGTGCGAAGGGCATTACCACACAAGGCAATAGTAATATTATTGGAGCTATTGCAGTTTGTTCTTTTAGTTCCAATAAAACCAATTAAATCTTCTGTGCGATGTTCGATCAGTTCCCTAATTAAAGATACAACTGACCAGACCACGATAAGTTTAGATTCTATAAAAAGAATACTGCTTGCATCTATACAAAGGACAGTATCACCTATTCTACTTTCTTGAAACAACGCAACCACCAACAATACCCAAAAAATGCTTTCCTTCGGTTAATTTAAAGGATAGTCTGTTTGTGCAATCAACGACATATAATAAAAGCTTACAATAATTTGTTTGTTGATTAGTTATCAAATTTTATTATTGGAAAATAAACTGAATTGAAATGCATGCCCAGTCTGTCGTTTAAGTTTAGACCTACAGGTAATAAATATTTGGTAAATCCTAATAAGTTAAACAGTAAAGCTTAAAATTGACAGTACTATTAACCTGAAATCGGCGCATTGCCTTGAGAGTTAGAGTTGCCCATAGGAAATCAGGTTTTGTTTCTGTTACGTATTCGTTACTGAAGGTTATGAGTTGATCATGCAAGCAAGCGATTCGAAGAATCAAGCAGGCAGGCAAACGGGGGTGAGATGGTCGAAAATGTAAAATTTTATATTATATAATTCAATTTATATCACAATAAGCTTACAGAAAATTACTGAAGAATGTCAGTAATGTATCATTTGAAAAATGTTAGACAAAATAAGGCACACGAATTGTATTTTAAATATCAAAAGAAATAAATTATGCAACACACGTAATAATAAAGGTCCAAATCAACGTTCGAAATCAACCGAGGTATGGGGGAACATCCACATGTAAGCTTATTACTTCTATATGAGTGGTTCTCAAACATTTTTCCCTGCGGCGCACTAAAGAAATAAAAAATTGCGGCATACTTGTAAAAAAACTAGAGAGTGTCAACCACGTGTTTAACCACCACTATTTGTAAACCACATGTTGTAGGCCATATACTCATGCTACAGGGTCCCTAACCACAATTTGTATTTTATACACTGAGTATATGTAGTTTGTTTCTGCAAGCATAAACGCATGGGTCCCAGAGTTATCAAGCCAAACTTCTTTTCCATGTGTAGTTAAAAAAGAATAAACGTCTTAAATTTACGAACATTTTCACCACAAATATTTTAAATTAAACCTTCTTTTCAAACGCTGAAGTGAAATGAAACTAAATTGCCAAAACAGCCCGATTTAGTTTTTCATGTGTCAGGGAATTCCCCTAGGTTTAGTAGATAAGTTTCTGTTTTTACATATGTGGGTCATGTTATGTAACAATTCTTAAAGTTTTAATTTGATTTGTCGACTGCTTGTCTTATTTGTCAGTGCGATATGGCATGCCAGTCACAAACATAATTCTGGAACATATCGTCGTTTTTAATGTAATTACCCTAAGTAAATGTTTTCTTTCTTTTAATTGGCCCAACGTGTCTAATAGCCCCACATTTCGCCAAATCTGATCAAAATA
>CH002300.1:128599-141887 GCA_000149265.1 Ciona savignyi
ACAAGACTAGATGATGAGTACTGGGGAAGACCGGAGGATTTCACAGGGTCTCGACCGTCATACAAGATCACCCAGTCGAACCCGGGATCTGATCTGGCAGCAGAAACCGCTGCGGCGTTAGCTGCTTCCGCCATCGTGTTTAACAACACTGCGTCTAACTATTCAAGGTGTGGGTTGGGAGTTTATTTATTGGCTGGGTGGCGTTGTACTTTTGAGCAGTGCTCTGCTTAAGATTCGACAAACTTAATACAATCGTTAACCTTATCTCGAACAGGTTTAAACAAGATCGAATTGAATGTAAGTCACATAAATATGCAGTGAAATAACCTCTATTTTATTTGCATTATCAGGCTATCAGCGATGCAAAAAACAGGATATAAAATAAGTGTAAAGTGAAATATAATTACTTTTAAAACATTTAATACAGCAGGTAGAGCAATGATCTATTCAATTTTTTTCGTCCATTCCATTGGTTGTCTTTGTGCTGCCTTTTTCGTGTAGTTTTGGATCCAGAAATTAGAAAAAAGAATAATAAATGAAACACCTGAAATAAAGAAAAATGAAAATGTGTCAAATTCCAATAACACTATCCTAATTTCCATACTTACAATAAGATAATACGATGTACTTTAACACGAGCGGGTACTCGCAATTTTGGAACAGCATAATATTCATTATGTGGACGAATATAGTCATGAACTGAACCTGGAAACAAAAAAGTTAATATAAGGAACCAACTATCCACACCACTGTAATGACATTGACAATTAAACAATAATTGTTGTCTAACCGCTTTCTATTTAGATTTTAGATCTAGATAAACCGCTATATATATAGGCAAGCCGGACAAACAACTGAACATAATTGTATTGAGTCTCACCAGTTGAAATGCTGTTAAGTATTTCTTCCACCAAATATATTTCCTGTACTCCGGACCCAACGCAGACACTCCGTAGTAGAAGTACATAACAACGTGCACCAAGGAGTTTATTGGGGCGTGGAAAGTGCCCAATCCACCTTTTGTTTAAACAATGTTTCAATAGCATATATTATTTAAATGTTATGTGCAATAAAAAGAGCTGGGTGGATATTGTATTATCAATTCTAGCTTAAATGAACAAACAGTATTATTTTTACAGTTAGATGACAATTCATAGTAACCTGCTGAAAACTTGACGCCATACCACCAGGTGTATGCCATGATTGTGTGATGAAATACATGGAGGACAGACACTTGTTGCCATTTCTTTCGTAAAATGAAGAAATACTGTAAAATATTTTTTTGTGACGTTTATATGATTGCGGAGTGGACACATGGATAATGCCTGATTCGCAAGAAAATTCAACCATTTTAACTTTTAGTAATGTTTTACCGTATTTTTAGCCTCTATCGTTCAAGTATGTGGTAAATGATGTTTCATCCTGACCCTAAAAATCGATTTGTGTTAAAGCAAAGCTTACCGTGTCAAGGAATTCGATGTGTTTAGAGAACCAGTAGACATAGCAGGCCCGCAGCATTCGAAGAGCTTTTGGTGAGTTTGAATAATCAACTTGTTGGCAGGTGAAGGAGTAACCGGTAGCCCAACCAGCAGCTAAAAACTGATCAAAGCGAAAGGTTTATTGTGGATAAATTAAATTGAACAACATCGCGTTTATTTGACGTATTGGGCAAAATGTATTTAATCATTTATGCGAGCTTGCGAGTGGCTTTCATGGCGTATTGTATTTAAATATAATTTGGTTTAAAGTTATTCTCAACAACCCCATGGCTCCCTCTCACATATTAACAACCTGCCGAATATTATTTTGGGTTAGTACATCGCCTATCAACCGAAAGTTTGATTACTCGAATATGGTCGATAGCCAGTAGATTGTAATTCTGGGAAAGGCACTTGGTAGATTTTTCGGAAACTAGTGGGTTAATTGCTTGTATTGAAACTGAAAGCATTTTCCAATCGTATTCAACACACTACAATAACCCGACGGCGGGTGCGAAATAATTAGCCTGTTTAATTCGCGAGATAATCTGACGATTTTACGTGTGCTAACTTTTCCGTGTTTTCCCATTCACGGGGATAGTACATGAATACCCTATTCCACTAAGGTATATAGGACTAAGTGACCTTAATTTTCACACACTACCTTTGCCCCGGAAAAAATATATACCTATGATGCCATAAGTGCTTCGTATAATGACCATTAAGTAAAAAGAAAATGTACTTTTAACGCCATTAAGTGCTTTACAAAAATAACACTAATGTAACAACATCCGTACTTCATAACATAACCATGCTGACACCAACACCATCACACTATTGTAGACCAAGATTGGCTTCCGGAGGTCGAATGGTTTCCGATTTCTCATGAACCATGGTCCGGCCAAAAGGACAATAAAGAGATAAACTAGGGTACTGGTCAGGTTAAATGCCTGGGACTCGATCAACGGATATTCTAGAGACCTTGGATCTGATAGAAACAAATCAAATATTAATGAAAATTAATACAGTTTAATCAAACCAAAAATTTAAAAATAATTAAGTAATAATAAAAATAAATAATAACTAGAGAGTGTCAACCACCTGTTTAACGACCACTATTTGTAAAACACATGTTGTATGCCATATATTTATGCTACAGGGTCCCTTGTCACCACAACTTGTATTTTATATATTGAATGTGTAGTTTGTTTCTGCAAGCATAAACGCATGGGTCCCGTAGTTATCAAACCAAATTTCCTTTCCATGTGTAGTTCAAAAAAGAATAAACGTCTAAAATTTACGAACATTTTCACCACAAATGCTTTAAATTAAACCGTTGTTTCAAGCGCCGAAGTGAAATGAAGCTAAATTGCCAAAACAGCCCGATTTAGTTTTTCATGGTATCAGGGAATTCCCCTAGGTTTGGTAGATAAGTTTCTGTTTTAACATATGTGGGTCATGCAATGTAACAATTCTTAAAGTTTTAATCTGATTTGTAGACTCTTTGTTGGAGATGTCAGTGCGATATGGCATGCCTGTCACAATCTTAATTCAGGAACATAACTTTGTTTTTAACGTAATTACCCTAAGTAAATGTTTTTTTCTTCTTTTAATTGGCACATACTTTCTAATGGTCTAACATTTCACCAAATCTAAATATAGTTAGAGCAGCCGTTTAAGCGCTATACGCCCCAAAAAGCTAATTTATTGGAAAAAAACCTTTTGGATTTTAACGTCTCAGGGGAATTCCCATAGATTCATTACCCAAAATTTTGATTTCTGCATATCTAGACCATGTTCTCTTACAAATGTCAAATTTTTTCTGCGATTCCATTACTAATTTTGGTAGATGTCGGGGCGACATGGCATGCTTGTCACAATCATGATTTAAGAACAAAATCCTATTTTTAAGGTATTTCCCTATAGAAATTTTTTTATTTTTTCTAAGTGATAAATCAGTGACTAATGCACTAACATTTTAGAAAATCTGATTTTAATTGTAACAGCCGTTCAAGCGCTATGCCCAAAAAAGTCAATTTTTTTGGAAAAAAATACCGTTTTGTTTTGTAACGACCCAGGGGAATTCCCCTGGATTTATCACTAGAAATTTGAGTTTCTGTATATCTAGACCATGTTGTCTAACAAATACCAAAGTTTTATTGCGATTCCATTTTTCCTTCTGGTAGATGTCGGGGCGACATAGCGTGCTTGTCACGATCATGATTTGAGACAAAATCTTATTGTTTAGGGTATTTCCCTAAGTAATATTTTTATTTCTTTTAAGTGTTAAATCAGTTACTAATGCACTTACATTTTACCAAATCTGATTCAAATTGGTGCTGTCGTTTAAGCGCTAAGCCCAAAAAAGCTAGCTTTTTAGAAAAAAATACCGTTTTGTTTTGTAACGTTCCAGGGGAATTCCCCTGGATTTATCACCCAAAATTTTGGTTTCTCGAAATCTTGACCATGTTGTCTAACAAATACCAAAGTTTTATTACGATTCCATTTTTCCTTCTGGTAGATGTCGGGGCGACATAGCGTGCTTGTCACAATCATGATTTAAGAACAAAATCCTATTGTTTAGGGTATTTCCCTAGGTAATTTTTTTATTTCTTCTTAGTGTTAAATCAGTTACTAATGCACTTACATTTTACCAAATCTTAATTAAATTGGTGCTGTCGTTTAAGCGCTATGCCCAAAAAAGCGATTTTTTTAGAAAAAAATACCGTTTTGGTTTTTAACGTCCCAGGGGAATTCCCCTGGTCTTATCTCCCATAATTTTGGTTTCTGTTCATCTAGAACATGTTGTCTAACAAATACCAAAGTTTCATTGCGATTCCATTTTTCCTTCTGGTAGATGTCGGGGCGACATGGCGTGCTTGTCACAATCATGATTTGAGAACAAAATCCTATTGTTTAGGGTATTTCCCTAGGTAATTTTTTTATTACTTCTTAGTGTTAAATCAGTTACTAATGCACTTACATTTCACCAAATCTGATTTAAATTGGTGCTGTCGTTTAAGCGCTATGCCCAAAAATACGATTTTTTTAGAAAAAAATATCGTTTTGGTTTTTAACGTCCCAGGGGGATTCCCCTGGTTTTATCTCCCAAAATTTTGGTTTCTGTTCATCTAGAACATGTTGTCTAACATATGGCAAAGTCTCATTGCGATTCCGTTATTCCTTCTGGTAGATGTCGGGGTGACATGCCATGCCTGTCAAGCGTTTGACGAAAAAAAAAAAAAAAAAAAGAAAAAAAAAACGGACAAAAACAATATGTGTCCCAATTTTTCAAATGGGACCCATAATAAAATAATTACTCAATTTTTCTTAAATTGTCAAATTCGCAGTATAAAAATACATTATGTAATATGTTTTTTTCTAGCAAAGGCAAATGAATTTTCGGATTAAATGTCCAACTTTATTTTAAATACTGCCTTCCGAAAAAAAGGCCTCTAAACCGTTCTTGTATTCTTTGCTTCCTTATGATGTATACAATATTTCCGATAATACAAGAAGTCACTTCTATAACAAATAGCTCTTCCCTAGTATTTGTTCATTTTGACGACATCACTTTTACTACGTTGTATAAACTTAAGGCTAAATATCAACCAATTTGTTTTTTAAAATCGTGAGTTGTTTAGCGTATTAAACTACAACTTATTAATATATACACATTGTATATTTTTAAACAAGTAAATAGAAGGCAAGCATGTTGAAGATGGGAAATGGTTCATGTAAAAAATACTTCGCGACCAAAAACATAAAATCTTCCATTAAAAAAGTCGTTAAACTAAAACTAGGGTTAATAAATGTAATTTAAAACAACACTTAAATAAATTAATTAGAGAATATAACTCTTACCGGGACGATACATTGTTTCATTATAAGCTTTGATCGCTTGTATTGCTAAGGTTGCCATCTTGACCAGTAGCCAATCGGGTAATACAACATTCCACAATTTGCCTCGCTTTATATACCATTATCCATTGATATTAAGAAATTAAAACACCGACCTTGAATAAGTTGCGACCCCGTATGTTAGAGACATTTCTAGTAAGTTGAATGACCTTGAAATTGTTTTATAATATAAGGTCGCATTTTTGAAGGGCGGTTTAAATATTAAATATGTGTTTAGTCACCTTTTTAGTTGGCCCTCTGACACAGCATCGGATCATTTCATGCATAAGACAGAACAGACTACATTTAATTCGTACAAAACACTTGAGATATGACTTGGACTGTAAGTTGTAGTAATCTATGTATGTAAATGCAGAATAAAAAAAAGATGTATCCAACTCAACAGCCACATTTATAAAGTTTGTATGCGATGTTTTAAAGACTTTAATATGTAAATCATCAAGACTTCTTTGGATAATTTTGAACGTGTATTATGTTGGTATAGGCACTCCTTTAGCGGTAGCCTTCAAACTGAGAATTCAAGGACAAACACGATATTCCAATTGGTAATATATTATTGGACTTTGGTTGGTACGATATGAAAGGTTGAAACTGCAAAACTTTCAAATTTTATAATAACAAGGTCAAATGGTATGTAAATACGATAAACGCTACAACGTTGTATCTTAATCTCGTTTTGTGAGTAAAGTTTCTTAATAAACATTATTTGACGCCTCTAAAGCTTCTGCAACTTTAACTAAGCACACTGTCGCCAAATTGTATTGTTTTTAAAGCAAGATACATTGATGTAAATTGATTTCTGCGAACCATAATAACTTAATACTGTCCCCCGTGCATTATTCGACCATTGCTATCACTGAATTATTGGTACTGTAATAAATCAATTTATGTTTGGTGCGATTTTGCGAACACAACTGCTTTGTTAAAACGTTACTTTGGACAAAAATATTTTTTCACAATACGAGCAAAATACAGCGGAAACAAAAATAAATAAATAAATAAACCAAGTGCCTAAAAATTTTAGTTGATGAGATTCGTCCTTGGAATTCTTATCCTTTACTTCTTATCTACTCGCGCGTCGACCTTATTTTGTTTGATCACAAAGGTCAATATAATGATTAATGCAGACAAACAAATTTTCTATGACGTCACACTGCATGATAAAAGAATGAAGGCCGAAAGAAAGAAGTGTCGACGACTGTGGATCCCAGAACCTTTATTTAAACGTTGTAAGTTAAACAAATTATACCACATATATTCAAACTTTTGAAATAATACTATCATACGTAAGCAATAGATATTTTTTATAATAGTTCAAGTATATTACGGTATTTTAGTATTTGCCAAAACAATACATTACAGAACGAAAACTAACAGTTCATAAAGTGACGTCATTTATCAACGCCCACACATTTATTGTTGGCCATGTCTGACCACTGAGTATTAACCTCATCAGGTATTTAAGGAGCGTCATTATCCCGGTAAAAATAATTTTCTTACCAACGCCTCTGCTTGTCGTACTGTGGGGCGCAGTACTTCTTGTCGGGGGTCGGTTAATACCGATTCTTTCCATTTCCCGACGGACTGTGTAATTTTAACAGGAATATTAATATTGTGAAATAGCACCACATAGCTGCATGTTATTATTGGTCCCATTTGGAAAAATGGGACTCATATAGTTTTTGTTCGTTTTGTTTTTTCGTCAATCGCTTGACAGGCATGGCATGTCGCCCCGACAACTAACAGAAGAAATAATGGAATCGTAATGATACTTTATAATTTGTTAGACAACATAGTCTGGATATTTTTTTATTTTTTAAGCATAATGCTTAGATATTCAGATTTGGTAAATGTTAGTGCGGTAGCGGCCGCTGTACCAACGAGAAAAAATAAATAAAATACCCAGGAAAATACCCTAAAAATTATGATTTGTTTCTAAATCATGATTGTGACAGGCATGCCATATCGCCCCGACATTTCCAACAAGGAGTCGTCAAATCGGATTAAAACTTGTTAGATAACATGACCCAGATAAGTAGAACAGAAATTTATGTACTAAACCCAGGGGAATTCCCCGAAGCTATAAAAAACTAAATCGGGCTGTTTTGGGAATTTAGCTTCATTCACTAGAGCGCTTGACACTTTAATTTAAAACATATTTGGTGAAATGTTCGTAAATCTAACACGATATTAATTCTTTGTTTTACTACACATGGAAAATAATTTTGGTTTGAAAACTAAGAGATCCATGCGTTTATGCTTGCAGAACAAACTACGTACTCGGTGTATAAAATACAAATTGTGGTTAGTGGAACCTGCTCGCATAAGTATATAGCATACCAAATGTGTTTTGCAAATAGTGGCGGTTAACCACGTGATTGTCATTTTATACTTTTTTATTGAAACCGCGATATCACCTGCTGCCAATGCATATAATCGTAAGTTAACAAATGGTAAGAACTGCGGCACTTTAATATCCCATTAGCAGTACCAGTTAACTTATTAAAGGAGAAGAGGCTTTTCGGCAGATTTATATTCTCGAATGTGGTAAATATGATTGGTTTAATTAGCACGCGAGGACGTAAACTATCAAATCGTTATGTTCGATGGTCTATTGAGAAAACCAAATTATCTTACCTTTCACTTCGGGCCTTTCATTAGTCTCGCTGATTTTTTTGGATCGTAATATTGACGTCACATAATCGTTTCTGACGTCATTAAAATCCGTTCTGTTGTAATGTGAAGTCGGAACCGGCTCAGTTGTCGCTCCTGTGGTTGTAGCTAAAATAAAATGTAAAAACATTGTAATTTACCTCTGTATTTAAATAGAAAGCTTTTTATCAGTGCCCAAATTCTAATGTTACCCTACCTAGCCTCTCATGGACAGTATCGAGTATATACGCTCATGAGTGTGGAAGGACAACCAAAAACCGGTCTGCAGGTAACCAAAAGGTGGTCAGATCGACAGTGTCGGCAAGCAAATCTGCTGTGTTCTACGACAAGGCATTAACCGGACATTGCCAGATTACAGATGTTTAACAGGTTAAACCAAAATAGTAGAAACAACTCTATCATATTTACACATTGTGATAAAGAGTGTATATGTTTCGTCGTTTACGTAACGTCCATGACAAACATGCCTTGTTGCTAGCACTTGATTGTTTTAATTTCACTGATTAAAACTTACATATTGGCGATTTGAACCGACCCACTAATTTACAAAACAAAACGAGCGAAACTTTCGACACATAAAACCCAAAGGAAATTTCGTTTTTTTTGCTTTTTCAATGCCGATATCTTAGGACCGGATATGAAAATTTAATATAATTTAATAAGAAACATGTAAAGATATGTATTAATGCAAAACAGAAAAAAAAGAATCAAAGAAACCCAGATACCCGCGGGAAATCCCCTAAAATATATAATCATAATATAACTCTTATATAGGCAGGCCTACGCTATTCCCGGGTGTGTGAGATAGCTGGTTTATGAATTCACATCGAAGGAGAGTTTTAAAATAAACAAACAAAAATGCAAGGTAAATTTCCCGAAGAAATTGAAGCATGCTCTTTGAAATTATATACTTGTTAATTATACGTGGTTAACACGTGTACATAACTAAACCATGTTAACTACTCACTTTGTTGAATATATATCGTTAACAAGGAACTCGCGATCCCACGAATGTTATGAAACAAATGGACAATTATTCTTACATGACCAACTTTCTCAATAATATATAAAAATAAATGATTTCAATCAAATCCAAGAAATGGCATATACACAGATGACACGCCATAGAAATACCATATAGGTAAACAAACAATGGCGTCAATTTATGAATAATTCATGCGATACCTTCAGCACACTTCATTTGGGTTATTGGAGCCTCTTCGATCTTCCAATGTTGGTATAAGTTTACTCCCTTGGTGTATCTTTTCGGGCTGTTACTTGCCCGACATTGATATACCCCCTCATCACTCTTCCGAGCATCCTCTATAACCAGTGTGCTTCTTACCACCACGAACTCCTGAGAAAATAAACAACGGTTTCAGTTTTAAAATCCCAATATTTTTCATTATGTAACGTATAGCTTACTATTCTAAAACATGGTCAATGCTTTATTGCAAATGTGTCATTATATTCACATGACCCTACACAAAACCTATTTGACCTCAACGACAACTTTTACTCTCCCCCCTCTGTCCATTGTGTACATCTTGTTTGATTGTGACGTCATGGAAGAATCTTGATCCTTAAACCACCATTCGATGTCGGGCGTCGCGAGTTTAATCTGTGGCGGTACAACAGAATAAGTTTTTTACCTTTTTGGTAAAATAATAATTATCCATTTTGAAACCACATATTTCTAATGCACACAGTAATAGTGTTGGGTTAGACAACCACTCGTAATATCCAAGTTCTAACCTTAGCTTGGTCACGCGATCGAGCCATGCACGAAACTCGAATCTCCTGTCCGCAGTCGGGGCTAATGACGTCATCTGGACGTTGGATGATCTCAGCAGAGTGGTGTCGCCCTACCAGGTTGGTGATCATTAATTATGTATGGGTGGCGACGGGCGACGAAACTAAAGTTCCATCCAGTTGCGCCAACGTAAACGCCAACTCGTAGTAACACGGTAGGGACATCACCAAGTCGACTTACAGGGAACGGGCTATATAGGTCGAAGTTGATTAACAAGATACGGCATCTAAGATACTCATGGAGCATAGTGATAGCAAGTAAATAGTGTAAACTAACGCTTGTTTAGTATTAGTAGAACACGATGACCACAACCAGTTTTAAAACACATAATGGCTATGCTATAACTCTATGGAAGCATGCCCCCTAACTACAATTGGTATATATTTTAAACACGTTATAAATATTTTGTGTCTGCAAAACTAATGGCTTCCTGAGTTAACAAATCAAACTTGTTGCAAATGGAAAAACACAGTGGGATTATCACTCTGGCAATCTTCAGATTACCTAGAACCACCTTTGGTTTACCGAAGCTTATGCAGTCTATTGTTTATGATTAAAACATTTTTTCAATTTCGATACAACCCATTAATCTATTACTTAAGTGGGTGTTGGCGAATTCCGTAAAGTGCATTGACCAAGAACATAACCGACTAGCCAGTAATCACTTTGAACTAAAAGGCGTCGTGCAAACCCACCAAGCTTTTTCGGTTAAAGTATAATTGATCAACTACTATATAACTAAATCTCCATCGGGTAACACAAAACACTTAATATAAAGTTTTTTATTTGATAATTATTATTGAAAAAATTAACACTCGTTTAAATGCTGAGTTTAAAAGGTCTCTAAGAAATTCCCTAGGGGTAAAAGCCTAAATTATGTGTTTTAGTATAACTTTAGATCATGTCAGCTGCTATATCTAAAAGTTTATTCGCATTGGAAAACTCCTTCCATTCCATTCGTTTTCCGGACGGACGCCTTCAACGCGTTTGATGAAAAAAGAAAAATATCATGTTTCTTTTCCTTACAGTTGATTATCAGTAATCCTAAAAATCGTGCTTGGTGCCTTAATTGGACGAGTTTTAAAGGATTATTCAGTTAAAACTTCTAGAAAAGTTAGTTTGTAACACGGATTTTGCCAGTTACACAATAATCCTGAAAACCCATCTGTGATTCTGATTGCAGAAAACTAATGCGTTTACTGTGTGATGTTACAAGTATTGGTGGTTGTTATGTAGTTGACATTCACTAATTCCTATTTAATTTGCTTATAGTAGGCTACATTTTAGTTTAAGAATACATGAATGGTATTTCGACACAAGATTACCTACATTTCTCTTTTAAGAATACCGCGTGCTCATAATGACCATGACCTGTAAACCGTTTCTTTGATTTTAAATCTAAAAGTCGATAGATTATCTCCACTTATGGCAAATGGGCGCCTACAATAGACATAATGGATAAAAAAAACATGGGCGCTACTGTAGGATAGGAAAAAGCGGTCTTCGAAATGTCATACTAATGGACAATTGCGTAAATGATTCTAATATCCGGATGCAGGTGTACCACTTAACTGATTAAGTAGTCTGTAATAGGATCACCAGGATAACAACTGTCTTTCTCGCAGTAATTTACCGTGGTCGATTAAAATGGACAAAAATCGACGCTACTTAATCGAAGCAACATCAGTTAAGCGTCTATAGCAGGCATGGGCAACCCCTGGCACGCGTGCCCAACTTGGCACGCGAGCTCGTATTTCTGGCACGCTAGTTCAAGAAAGATTCCTTTCTCTTAAAGATGATAACTTAAAAGTTGTTGTGATATTAGAGCTTTGGCCACGTTCATAAAATGTTTATTACCGTAAGTTGTGACGTAACATTTGATTATTTATTACCGTGTTATTGTTACTCAACAAACACCAAAGAGTACAACAATCCGCTTGCAAATTTCTCAACCTGCTGCCACAGACGAATCGGACGTGAGAGAAATTTGTACGTTTGTGCAGACAATCAGATGTAGTTAACATCAGTTACCCTTAGCATCCTAATTTACTTTTGTTAGCAATTTGAGATACAAATTGTTATAAGGCTAAACATGATGTTCGATGTACCGGTAAGGTCATTCGGTATCGGTAAAGGTCATAAATGCATATTTCGGCAAGTAAAAAAGAACGGTAACTTATTTCACATAAGCTCATCGTTACGTTTATCAAATTGCGTTAATGAGAGTAAAAATTCATCGTTAAAGACCTTTTCACCTGCCTAAGGTTTGCTCTATCAGTAATAGTACAGCGGTTGCTTATTTTGCAGTAAAGATAAAAATTAAAAGTCATTACTGTAAAACAGCGGATCTCAAACTGGGGTTCGCGGTCTTTTGGGGACCGCGAAGACAATTTTCTGGGACCGCTAAGGCACCAAAAAAAGTTTAAACAGCGCTTCTGAAAAAAAAAAAACTGTGTAAAACTAAGTTTTTACGCAACTTTTCTTCCAATCAACTTGACAAACAATTTTGTCACGATGGCTAGGCATTTATGACATCACAAGAAGCTGTTTGATGTCACATAAGTGCAATTCAAAAGTACAGAACTCCTACTATAGTAGGAAATAGTACAACTCCTATTATAGTAGGAGTAAACATTCAAAAAAAAGAAATATGTTCTCACGAATTGTTAGTTGGCACGCGGAAGGATTTTTCCATTAATTTTAGCCGATTTTGGCACCCAGGCCAAGAAAGGTTGCCCACCCCTGGTCTATAGACACAATAATATACCGGTAGTCATAGCAGGCCGTTTAATTAATTGTAACGCCGTGGAAATCTATAACATTACACATTTTTGTAACCTATTTTACCCGCAATCTTTATCATTCTATACTTTAATTACCTTAACATACATCGTTTGTATAATTGATTTTTACCAATGGATAATTTCTATCACGTAATAAGATTTTGTTCACTTAAAAAACAACTAGATATATTAAACGGCAAGCTCGGCATTTAAATCTATAAACAATTTTAAACATTTTTTTCATTCGCCATTGCTTGTTAATGTAAAAAAGCTACATAAAACGACTCACCTTGAGCAGGAGTTAGGCAACATATGGAAACCAGCAAACAGAACTGCAAAGTGTACATTGTCACGAACTATTAATAATAGTCAGATTTTTTAAATGGCCATATATGTGCCTAGTTCATACAAATACGAAACTTTATATAAATGTCGACGAAAAAACTGTTATACTAAGCAATAAATAATAGCTTTTGCAACATTTTTTAAAAACTGCTGCAACTTTAGTGACAAAACATGGAAGTTTTCTATATTGGCAACTGAACTACGTTTACAGAACTATTTCTGATTTGTCTGAAGTCGAATATTACTGCGGCCAACATACTTTCTCTCATTCTTTC
>CH002300.1:141987-153599 GCA_000149265.1 Ciona savignyi
CTTATTTAACTTTTATATCTTTGTTTCCAGAATACTATATATTTTACTTTTTATTTTTAGTAGATTATCCAATCCCATTTTAAGGTATCAGCTAACAAAAAATACCCTTCAAACCAAATCAAACACAGGCCTTTTTTGTTGTACTTTTTGGTCGTTCGGTAATCTCGCTAAGAATTTTCGTAAGGTAATAAAAATATTTATTACTACATATCAAATTTATATAAAAAGTATAGAGAGTCTATATGTTTTAATAAAACGCCACTGTGAAGCAATAAAAAATAGAGCGCCGTGGAGCTCAAATAAAGTTTTTACGGTATGCGTAAATATTAACAATAATCATATTCGGCATTAATATTTGACAATTAAAAAAAGCAGAGTTTAACTAGAAAATTGTGCATTTTATTTAGAATTCTAGATAAACGTAAAACTTTTTTGTTTCCGTCTTCCGTCGTTCCGCGTTTTATATATCTAGGTGAAACAACTTTGGTTGATCTTGATATTCGCTCTACCAAAGTTATTTTCCAATAATATAGATATGCAAATACTCCACATATAAATGAATATTAAAATTATTCCTATTAGGTATTACTATTTGATTTTTTTGGTTTTCTTCTTTAGGCTTTTCAGGTAATTTTGGTTGGTGCTTAAAACTGGGGGAAACTAAACGCCAGCAGATTTCATATTAAGGTGACTAAGAAACAACAACACAAAAATGAATGCAGCAGAAAAGGCCAAAATAATCTACAAAGATATTGACCGAATTGTTCAAACTGTAAGTTATGTCAGGATGACAAGTAAACACCTAACGTTTACAATAAGAAGATTCACTATAAGATTACACTTATTAGACTGTTTTCCCAATAACATAGATAACATTTAGTGTCCTATCATCTGACCAATATCTTTATATTCTGTGTGAATTATGCTACATATTGTTAATGGACTCTAGTGGGGCAACGTTAAAGGAAAGGAAAGCGGGAAGGAGGAAAACTGTTAACACATACGGTTAGAGACAGAACGGTAGGCTGATTTTTTCTGCTGGGTGGCGCTATTTATCAGCTGTACTAAAGCGGGGAGGAGGGAAACTACTAAAAAAAATACGGACACTAATTTTAACCCATTCCTAAACACTAATCTCAATCGCAAGACTAACTAACTCTAGCCCCATGTTTATTACATCATTTACGCATTTTAAGTAAATAGTGTTTACAATCAAATCAAAGTATGAAGTGATAAAACTGCAATGAGCTTATAAGATCGATTACTTTAGCCAATACTAAGAAAACAAAAGAGTTAAAATAACTAAGAGTTAAAAAGCCGAAAAAATAACTAAGAAACAAAAGAGTTAAAAAGCCGAAAAAATCTCCGCGTCCGGGAATCGAACCACTGTCTCCCGCGTGACAGGCCAGGATACTTACCACTATACTAACAAAGAATACAATTAGTAAGTGCGAAAACTAGTATACAACCTCTCAGTCGCGGGTGCCTCTAAATACTACAGGACCACTAGCCGGTATGGAAAGTACGTCAATTTTCGCCGAGATCTCGAGTGTGCACGCGCCAAATATTTAAATGTGCAAACGTCCAAAAGTGCACACTTGTGCATACAATCTCCTTTTTGTTACTGTTTTACCAAAATCTTAAACAAACATATTATTCTATCCTAAATCTATCGTATCCATCAGCTAACATATCTATCTACATAACATAGGGTCGGCTACATAACAAAAAATGTACTTACAGTAAATTACCCGAGGTTCAGAGGTAGGTTTTACGAGTGTGCAAAGACGCAGGGAAAAAAACTCAAGTGTGCAGCTGACGTACTTTTCATACTGGACCGCTAGGAGCGCCTGGATCACTTGGATTGCTATGGAAAGTAATTCTAACCCTGTCCCAAACACTAATCTCAACCCCAGAACAAACTTTAACCCCAACCCTAACATTAATATCATGGCTTTTGTAATTACGAAGTACAGTAAGCGATCCAAGCGCTACAAGCGATTCAAGCGGTCCATGCGATCCAAGCGGTCCAAGCGATCCGGAGTATTTAGAGGTACCGCTCAGCCGCTTAACACTTGAAAATCGTCACTCCCCAGATAATTCCAATAAATAAATAGCGCCACCCAGCAGAGAAAAATCAGACTACCGTTCTGTCCCTAGTCGTATCTACTGTTAACCAAAACTATGGAAAAATTTAACTTCTCCCTAAACACTAATCTCAACCCCAGAACTAAACCTAACTCCCATGTTTAAAAATAACTGTAATGTATTAATATTCATTTTAGTGTGTAGTTTCCTGCTTTTCCTCCTTTTAGTTTCCCTCCTCTAGTGTAAAATACTGCCCACAACAACATTACTTAATGCCTCTAAATACTACACGACCGCTTAGACCACTTGGATCGCTTGGAGCACTTGGATCACTTAGATTGCTATTGAAAGTAATTCCAACCCTGTCCCAAACACTAATCTCAACCCCAGAACTAACTTAACCCGAACCCTAAGTTAATTAATATATGGCTTTTGTAATTACGAAGTATAGTAAGCGATCCCAGCGCTCCAAGCAATTCAAGTGCTCCATGTGATCCAAGCGGTCCAAGGGATCCTGTAGTATTTGGAGGTACAGCTTAATTGCACTTGCACATCATGTAAACTTGAGTAGGGGTGTATAATGTCTACTTTTTCAGTTTAAGTCTGGAAATCAGGACTGCCACAATTTCAAAATTATTAAATTGTTTAAACTAAAGTTTACTAATTGCCGTTACTATGTTCACTCGTTAAATAAAAAACGAAACTAAACTGCCCTAAAATATCTGGTTCAACCTGATTAAAGTAATAATCAAATATAAATCAACAGAATATACCTGGTCCTTTAAACTTTATTTTATAATGCAAATGATGTTTGCATCAATGTTTTTAGTGTATAGTAATTTGTGCTTGATTAATTGTGAATCTTCAGAGGTCATCTGGTGGTCAGGTATCACAACTAGATGAACAACGGCTACGAGACTACCAGATCCGCCGATTACGAAGGTTATGGCTTAAGGATCAAATTTTAACAGCTCGTGAACCTTTGCTTCCACCCACCAAACCGGTATCTACTATTATATTTTTGTTTATTCAGCCAGTCACCAATCACTTATGGTATGACATTGCTGAACTGATTCATTTGATCTCTACCTTACATTTTTATCATACTATTGTATATTGGATTACAATAGTTTTATGTCTTTATTTTAAATAATCTGTTAAATCCATTTTTAAAAAGTAATACTTTGTCAATTATATATTTACAGTCAATAAAGGAAAAGTTCCAAGCTGCAGAAGATAAATTCTGGGGTCGATTTTTAAAGTTTCGGACTTTAACCCCGTATCTTTACCTGGGAAGCAACTTAAAGGAAATTCCCCTTTTAATGGTAATTCTATTTTTGACAATAATATTACACAGCTAATCATTTGTTTATCGTTTTATTAGTCTATGCTGCATGATGCAGCCTGGATCACATAACGTACCTGTTGTGATTTTTTACTGAAAACTTATCATAAACAGTTGTACAAGATGCAAAGCTCCATCCGCACCTATTTTTTTGTCTACATCCCGGTCGCATTGATTCCACTTTACTTCATGATGAACAGCAACTCGGTAAGAAATAATGTTACCTTTAGTATTAAGTGTGAAATGATGGGAAACCACATATTCATAGCTTTTATTTAGACAATCTGCAGAGTACTGCATTACCAAATTTGGGTATATTATTTCAAAAATTCTTAGGGAAATTTTTACCATTTTCAACGCCAATATATTTTATAGTCATTATTTGTGACTTAATAAGTCTATTTATTTTCAAATTTAAAATTAGGTTAAAACGTGTTTAAATGAATTTGAAAAACAATTGGACTCAATTTACTGACAAAAAGTTAACCCAGATGTTTTCTGTAATCTTCGCAGGATTTTAGACTAACAATGTACTTGTGACAGAAGTAACTTGTCAGATTACATAGTGTTGGGTTGCTTAAGATATTAGGATAGGATAGGATATTCATGTTTATCCCCGTGAATTGGAAAACCAAGGGGGTTAACACACGGGCAATCGTCAGATCACCTTACGCCCACCATCAGGTTACCGGAGCTATTGCAGTGTGTTGTGTATAATTTACATGTTCCTTCAATTTAGTAGAACTCATTAATCCGCTGGGTTTAGGCAATGTCCGTAAAGTGCCTTGCCCAAGGATACAACCGACTAGCTAGTTTCGCACCTGCAACCTTTCGATTGAAAGGCGACACACTTAACCGACAGGCTAACTGGCCGGACAAATTAAAGTATCTTCAGACATAGCTGCAGTTTTGTTCCACCATTTAAACCATTATATTTCAAGCATTGTTTGTTATATTTTGTTCAAAGACACAACTACATTCTTGCACCTAGTTTTGCTGCCACGACCTTTTAACTGACTGGCCAATGTGGCAGCACTGTACTATGTTGCTGGAAACTACTTTTAACTATAGGCTGTTAAACATTATTGTCTAACTCAGACGATTCCAAACATTACGATAAACGAAAAGCCGCGAGTTTACCCGGGTGAGGAAACGTTCAAAGCTCGCATTGGTGATGTCAAGATCAACCCACTTACAGGCCAATATGTCCGACCAGAATAACTGTGTGCAAGTTCCCTTTCTGTCTAATATCAGTTTATATCGAAATAAATTATCTCTCAACATTGTTTAAATTTTTTTTACGAAATTTACGAATGTTTAAATCGTAAATTTACTTACGTTAAAACAGTAAAATCTATGGGTTCCCTTTCCGAATGGAATGCATATTGTTTTACTCCATTCGATTCTTTTTTCTGCAAAACGGTTGTGACCGTATACTTAATGAACCCATTATTAGCAAGAATTAGTTACCAATCAGAATAAAAAATGAGAAATGTAAGTTATGACATGGTGTAAAATCATGACCTGCTGTAAATGTACGAAGTCTTATGGGAAATACCCGATAGGACAAAATACAAAAATCCCGTTTTTGGGCGCCGATATTACATGAAAGCCGTTGTTATGGAAATTAAATGATTTTTTATATATATATATATATAAAAACAACATTCCACTCTCGCTTTCTCTAAAAAAGCTAGTCCTTATTTAAAAAATAGTATACTACATGCATTAGATGACTAAGGATAGGATATTTATGATCACCTCGCGCCCACCGTCCGGTTACCAGAGCTATTGCAGTGTGTTGTGTATAAGACAGACATTCCTTTAATTTGGTAGAACCCATTAACCTGCTGGGTTCAGTCAATGTCCGTAAAGTGCGTTGCCCGAGGCCACCGACTAACTAAGGACCAGTTTCGTACCTGCAACCTCTCGGTTAAAAGGCGTCGCACTAAACCTCCAGACTAACCGGTCGGGCTAAACACTTAAGACCAACATATATTGATAGAGAAAATAAATACAAACAAAACGTTCCGACACCCCATATCCAATTTAACTGTTTTCTGTGAAATTTCTAAAATCGTAATCTCACCAAAACCAGTGACCAGCCTGTTATTGCGCTTATAATACCAGTATGAAAATGACCAAACGTGTTAACGTTTTCTTAGGTATTATAGCTAATGGAAAATTAAGGCAAATCTCGACAGTGCTACCCGGCCGACCAAATATTGCAAGCAAGAAGGGTCCTTTTTGGCATTTTCATCGCCGAATATTATTTGACAGATTTATCTAGAGACTGGAAAAAAACTATTCAATTAAAATTTTCGATTGGTCATTTCCTTCCTTTTTATGTAGCGTAAATGAGACTGATCGCTAGGCTTTGTGGAATTGAATTTGTGGAGATTTCCAGGAAAAGGTCTACTGGTAAGGATTATTTACTTAAAATTGTTAAAGTAATATTCTAGAACCTTTTAGTGAAGTAAGCATTTTTGTTTACTTTTACTGTTATTTATGTATTGCATTGTTAAAACTTCATTCAGAAACAATTGACATCAAGTTTGGGAAAATCGGGAACCCATTAGTTCAGCTTACAAACCCAAATGTTAAACACCTTGCGTAAGATATGCCTAGATGGATTAGTTAACAAGGCAACTGGTTCGTTTCGTTTAGAAAATATAGATATTTAATTTGGGTGGTAAATCTGAAATCCACTAGTTTCTGCTTGCATAAACAAACGTTATACACTTTGTATCGAGTGGTTAGGACTAGGTAAACTGAGAACCCGATCGTTTCAGAATGCAGAAAAATTTCGTACACTTAACAAGCGCAATAAAACAGGAAGTTGTGCTAAAGTTGGCCGTTCCGAGTCGTCTTATAATAACAGAAATATTTAAGGTTTAGAGTTTGAACTCTGACGGCATAGTCTACATTACTTATATTTGATTCATCCATGTTAATTCTTTACATTCTAAATCGCTATCAATGGGCTACCCCTTAGGCGGTTAGGCTATATTCAATTCTTTGATTCAAACACAGAATAAGTGAAGACAATTTCTAACTGGTTAATACAAAAAAAATATATATGTATTCTTATATTAACCCGGTGGCACTACGCAATATTTTCAGAAAATAACAACCTTTACATTTTTTATGTTCTGGTCATGTGACCAGTAAGTTTCTCTCACTACACCACCACTGTTTTACATTTTTACCGAGCCCACAAGCAAGTTTTATTGCTTATAACTCGAATTTGACCTACAAGATTACCATACATAAGGCATTTATAGATTTGTGTGATAACAAGCTATAAAATGACGCTTAGTAATATTTAATGTCATTGACCTTACACTTTTAACTGTATGGTAAGCGTTGAAATTTAAAATTAAATACAAAGAAATTACGGTATAACAAAAGTAAAACAATATTTTTACATACAAACGTCCATTGTAACTAAAACATTTGTCTTGAGAAGTATTGTGTTCAAACTTAAACACGAGGTTATGCCCTAATTCATAAAAGCGCACAGTATGGGTGAATATATTATGTAATATATAGATATTTCACAGTATGTTTTCCGCCATTCAGTAAAATGGCATTTGAGAAGCCCATGTACTAAAAAAATACTTTTCATTCTTTACGTTTAATGACCTATGGTAACGGAGAAGTAGGCAAACAAATATATTTACTTAAGCACTGGTCAGAAGTAACGCCCAGATTCCTTACGGCCAGTTACATAGTTAGTTGTAAGGAATTAAATTAGGATAGGATTGTTTATCCCCGTGAATGGGAACACCAAGAGGGTTAGTACACGGGCAATCGTCAGATCACCTCGCACCCACCGTTGGTTTACCGGAGCTATTGCAGTGTGTATTTATGATTCACACGTTCATTTAATTTAGTATAACCCGTTAAGCCGCTTGGTTTAGGCAATGTCCGTTAAGTGCCTTGCCCAAGGACACAACTGATAGCTAGCGACCAGTTTCAAACCTGCAACCTTTCGGTTGAAAGGCGACGCACTTAACAACTAGACTAACCTGTAAATTATTTACAAATATTTTCAGTACATTGTTGAGCGCAAAATATGGTAGAAAAATACGAAGTAATTGGCGAGGAAGTACCTTTGAGCAAGAAAGGTGAAAAGAGGTCACTGCAGCCAATCATTTGCGCCTTTCTCGCCTCTTCACTAGTAGTGATGGACAGTGTCTCAATAGCCTCTCAGGCATGGATTCAAAGTGATTCGGTGAATGCGGGAATCTGGTATATCTGTTACAGTGGCAGTTGCCATAATTATACAAGTAAGTGTCGCACAGTTAATACCACATTCGTGTTGGATCAAGCATACTTATCTAGATAAGCGTACTTTACGAAATACTTAAAAAGTCTATATCATTGGTTTTATCTGGTGCAGCTTGTTTTTTACTTTAACTGTCCACAAACACAAGCTTAAAAATGTCTACGCATAAGTAATAAAGTAATGACAATGATGTCCCAGCACATTCGGCCTAATTGATCACACAGTTGTAAGCGATGTTTATCTAATATCTCACACACGAGGATAAAACTGAGTAGGCCTACACTTACTTTTTAATTTTTTAAATTTAAATAACCTTATCATTCAAATCAAAAATGCAATGTGATTGCGTTTATGGTAGAGATGCTAAGAAAGCCCTTTTCGTCTTCAGAAGTCCAAGAATACGTGAAAATTGTTAGGGGCTTCCAGATATCAGCGCTTGTGTTTTCGGTCCTTGTGAGCACTTTGTCTTTTTTGGGAATTTGTATGGAGAAGCTTCACACAAAAAAGATCGGCAAATTTCTCGCGACGCTTCTTGTTTTCGCATGTAAGTTAGTACCCCTTAGCAAATGTGTTACTTACAATGGTCCAACATTAAAGTAAATATTGTTAGAGTCATCTGAAGATAACTTATATAGGTTAACGTAAACTGTTTATATATACTTAAACAAAAACTATTTATGCCAAGGCCATATACTATGCATGTATATAGCACCAACTAATACACGCTCCCACAGGTGTTTGTAATATTGTGGCAGCGTCGGTATTCACAGCGTGGTACCCTATGACCTCAGGACAGTTCTTTGGATATTCTTATGTACTAGCTTGGGTCGCAGGTGTCATCTCTTTACTAACTGCAATTTGGAGTACATTGACGTCTTATTGAAAAGGAATGCGTATTTTGAAGCAACTCACAATATTTGTTTAATTTAAACTGCTGATTTCTAATCGGTTTTGTACAGATGTTATAGACTTATTTACAGTTGATCGCTTGTGTAATGTCAACCGAAGTATCAGCTATACATAGTTACGCACATCACTTTTTAATATAATTATTGTCAAAACTATAGTTTTTTTTATATAGCTTTCACATTGAAGCAACTAAACTATTTTAAACTGGCACACAACGCAAACAGTTTGTTTTGGACAATAAACTTTATAAATAGAATTAAAAGAATTCGTTTTAAATTAATAGTAAACGAAAATGATGCACCTGGCGTATAAAACAAAATGCAATGATTATTTTTGATATATATATATATATAGGCTATATATATTTTGTTATTATTATTATTGCATGCACATCTTATTTTCGTTTACTCTTTGTTCTGGTATTAACTTAACCTTGTATTTAATGTCACATTATATAATTTTTGAACATGAAAAAAATTATTATGACGCTATTTTGTTAGAATAGAATGAGTTGGATATGATAAATTAAAATGTAAATAGGCAACCCGTACAATAATTTACCGACCTTGATGAATCAAAAGACTCGCCGTACCGTTTTTTCGATTAACCAAAGGCACCTTAAATCACCAGCCATAAATAAAGACCACTTGAGACCTGGTGGACCGAAAAGCCTGGTGGGTTAGTGCCTCGCTTTTGAGCTAATATATCGAAAATTTGGTCGTGTTTTGTAACTGGTCGTGTTTTGTTACTTGTGTTTGGCACAGAGCGGACATTGGCTGAACTTAATGAAATGCTGTTTTTTTTATATTTTAAATTTAAAAAATGTATCAATAACACCCAACACACTGTAATAACTCCAGTAACCCTAAGATGGGCGCGATGTAACCTGACAACTGCTCAAGGTATTGCCCGTGCGTTTTGCCATTAATGGGATAAACATGAATATCCTGGGTTTAATACTAATAGATCTTTCTGGGCAATTTCGGACCTACAAGAGTCCCAAAAAATAAAACAACGGTCAAAAACTTTGTATTAGAAAACAATAAGTTTGGTTCTAGAACAAGATTTCTATTACCGCTTGAAAAATGTTTTGGTTGAATTTAGTTTTGCATGAGCGAGCAGAACAAACTATGGTAACAAGCAGGGTTGCCATTTGGCCTTTTTCACGGCCAAATTTCAGAAATTTGGCCGTACCAAAATCGTCCCGGCCGCAAAAAAAATAGTTTGGCCGTGCGGAAAAATCTGGCCGAATTTGGCCGTATACGCATATTGTCAAGTTTTTGGCCGAAGTGTCATATTATTTTTACGCTACAGTAGAAATAAAGGAAAAACAGAGACAGTATATGGAAATAAATTAATATCAACTGTCTCATTTCCAAATCACAAAGCTGATTATGACGTTTTAAAATAAAATAATAACGGTAGGCATTCCTATATAGTGTATGAACGGGTTCGACAAATCTGGAGGAAATCAAAATTATACAATTTTTCAACAAATAAAGAGATAAATAGCCCAATTGGCTAAATTAAATAGGTTATTTTGCAGTTTATACAAATTGGCCGAATTTTGGCCGTAAAGCAAAAACAGTTTGGCCGTAAAGCGTACTTTCCGTCTGGCAACCCTGGTAACAAGGGAAGCTGAGCAAAACAAACCGAAAATAATTGGGAAACTCGATTTTAAGTCAAATAATTGTAATAAAAGAATTTTTTGCTGATTTTTAGAATAAACACTTTATTTAGATTTTCTGTCTTTGAAACTGAAATAGTTTTTTGTGATTAGAGTGTAAATTAGATCGGAATTTAAAATAACACTCGTTCAACAAAATGAGCCATCACTTAAGCGTTGATTTTGCGGTTCTGCAACCGGGAAAAGAACCAGCTTCAAAAAAATTACAAAAGAAAGTGTCTCAATCAGGGTCAGCAAGGAAGCGGGAGTTGAAAAAAATGGACATTGACAACAAACAAATGGAATGGAGATTACACCAATTGAAACAAACTATGGAGAAGCAAAAGGAAGAAAGAGGGTAAAAAAATAGTTCATTTATAGCCACAGTCTGGAATGAAAAGCTGGTATTTTTACGATGAGTGGTGCATCGGTCCCTCTATTTTGTACAGGTCCGCTAGGTCTAGCGCTAGGTCCGCTAGAGTTAGTTTTAAACATGGGGTAAGGGTTAGTTTAGGGCAGGGCAATGAACCTAGCGCTTGACCTAGGTGGACCTAGCACTGGACCTAGCAGATCTCGCGCTGGATCTAGCGGACCTGTACAAAATAAAGGGACCTGTCGTGCATGCCAAAGGTTAAAGAAAATAAAAGTTGACGTTTGTCCAAATGACACGATAAAATATATTGATATAAATAAATAAAAGTGAATCATGCACTAGCAGAATCATTTTAAGGGTTTTCTGTGCTAATATCTAAAAAGCATTCTTTAATTCAATAAAACATCGTTAGAAAACAAGGCTATATTTGGAGATCTGGCAAGAACACATCGCTTGATTCCCACTCAAGAAATGTATTGGGTCGAACAGTTCACACCACTTCAAATAAAAGTCCCTCTGCACCAAAGAAAAATAAACCACGTCAGAAAGTTACAATTTTGAAAGATGAACCGTTAGGTAAAAAGTATATTCCAATATTAATGTTTAGTGTCTTTTAAATAATAATGGTAAACTTGAATACGGTATATATTGTGTTTGTAGTTTTTTCCTTTCATCTACACCAGGGGTGGGCAACCTTTCTCGGCCTGGGTGCCAAAATCGGCTAAAATTAATGGAAAAATCCTTCCGCGTGCCAACTAACAATTCGTGAGAACATATTTCTGTTTTTGAATGTTTACTCCTACTATAATAGGAATTGTACTATTTCCTACTATAGTAGGAGTTCTGTACTTTTGAATTGCACTAATGTGACATCAAATAGCTTCTTGTGATGTCATAAATGCCTATAGCCTGTAAGCTTTCACGACAAATTGTGGTTAGG
>CH002300.1:158179-188299 GCA_000149265.1 Ciona savignyi
TCCGACTTCTTTATCTGTTATAGCATCATTATTTTTGTGGTAAGATGAACCTTGCTTATTTTGCCCTGCTTTTTAATCCACAGATCAACAGAAATTCCACCATTGCCAAACCTAACCTCATTTGATGGCCAAACAAATGGGTTGATTGACACATTATCAGGTGATGATCTTAAAAATAGTGATGATATTTCCTAGACATTTCTCTTAATATTCATTTGGTGACACCAAGTGTTGGTGTCCTGGTTTGTTATTGCTCATCCTCAGTTTTAAATTTTTATTTTTTAAAGATCGCCATTTTCTTAAAGTGTTCAATAATGTTTTCCCAGAGGAAGACATGGAAGAACAGGATCGCATCCGACAAATCTTCTCCTCAACACCAGGAGGACTTGAGAGCAGAAACTCGACTTCCACGATTGACGTGGAAGATCAGATGTGCGTCATCACTGAAGTCCCAGGTCAGTACGATGGATGGTTGACCATGAGCACCTGTGCTCTCAGTCAAGAATTTCACTTTACAAGTGTTGCTTTGTTTGTAGCTAATAATATCGAAATTATCATTATATAATTGCAGCCACAAATTTATCACGAAGTTCTTCACCAGTCAGATAGCGTAACTGTTATAACATCCTACACTTAAATTAATTTCAATGAATTCATAACAATAAGATATAACTTTTAATTGAGACACACTTTATATCACTGGGTTGGAGAAATTAAATGTGATTTCTCAAGAACACATGTAAAACTATTGGCTGTAGTTCTTTAGCATTCAATCCGGAGCTCTATGATTGCCATGGTTTGTACACAACATTGCCAAAATACGGGACATGGAATCTTATAATAAAGAACGTCTAATACCATATCCACAGACATAGAAGTGTTGCATGACTCATGGATGGAACCGTCCAATATCGATGATGTTTGTTATGTTGATGAGGGTTCTGATAGCGACCACCCGATCCCACAATCACTGTCCAGGTGCAGTTTTTAGAGAAATTTTCCTCATTCTCAGTAGTAGTCTTTATAAAGTCCGAAACTGAGCTGAGACCATCACTGCACTTTGAGCAGGTAGACAGGCTATCATTATGGTCCCATTTTTACTCATTTAGTTACTTCAGCATGAAGTATTCCCACAATGGTATAACCCTAAGGTTTCAACCCTATGTGATGCTTAAAAATGACAGGTGGCAATTAAAATATATTTTTTTAAATTCGATTGTATTCCAAGTACACAAACTACAATAATCTGATCGAACAAATTAAATTCTAAGAATCTTGCAGGATAACAATCGAAGAAGTAAAATTTGATGAATATCGAAGCCAGAATGAAACAACTGCAAAACAAGTTCCAGAAACTAAAAATAAATCAAGACCAAATGGAGACCGAACACATATAAAAAGCCCTAAAACATCAAATAAAGAAAATATCTCAGAATTAAATTCTGAAAATAGAATTTTTGATTTAAACACTAAAACATTATGTGAGACCAGCCCTAAAGTTTTAACCCCGAAACGCCCGACGGTTAAAAAAACAGTAGTTACCCAAAGAATACGACGGGGTCAGGTACGACCCAATTCCGGTGAAAAAAAGTTAATGGAGGGCAAAGATTTTGAGAACAAAGGTTGGTGGGTGTCCATATTTGGGTGTGTGTGTAATCAGGATGGAGGTAATGTGGCTTATGCACAGAGTCTATATAATGCAATTAGAGTAGTGACATATCATAAGCAGTGTCAAATAACCTATGCTTACAATCAGGTTAAAATATTCGCTAATAAATTCTTATTATTTATCTAACATTTAATATTTAGTGCCATACGATAGCACCAACAAATTTAGCTCACACCATATTCCACCTTCTAGACACTTCAGATGTTCACGAGTTGGTAAAATTGGTGGGAAAGTTACCGATCAACCCGGACGCTTTTTATACAAAAAATTTGGCACAATTCTTCGGGGAGGGCCCTATTAAAGCTGCTGAAACTGAAGATGCAAGCTATTTTCCTGATGGTGATTCCTGTCTGACAGGTCAATGATTTAAAATAGTTAAAGTCGAACAAAAACCTTTGTAAATTATGGAGAAAAAAATTAATTTCAGTTTGTACCTATTCTTGATTTATCTTGATGTTCTTACTGGATAGGATATTCATGTTTTTCCCCGTGGATGGGAAAACGCAAGGTACTTTTAACATACAGGCAATCGTCAGATCACCTCGCGCCCACCTTCGGGTTAGCAAAGATATTTCCGTATGTTGTGTAAGAATCAGATGTTCCTTTAATTTGGAAGAACCCATCATTCCCCTAAGTTTAGTCAAAATTCAATAAGTGCCTTGCCAAGAACACAACTGAATAGCTACCAACTAGTTTTAAACTGGCAACCCTTCGACTAACAGGATAGCTTAACATTAACTAGTTTCACACGGACATTCGAGCTGATGGAAGTTTGTTTCTTTATTTTATACCAAGCACATGTTGAAAAAAACCAACCAATCGTGAAAACCATGGAAAAAAAATGTACTTTAATTAATAAAAAGAAAAGGTGCCATTTTGTTTAATAACCTCTGATGTTTTGATTTTTATGTTAAAAATACAATGTTAAGTGAAGAAGGCGGCTTATTTTTATTAATATGCCAATCTTGGATTTTAACATTTAAATTATACTTGAAAACAAAAACATCTCATTAAAGTTTTAAAACAGGTGTTGGAAGGGCATGGAACCCACTTAGCAGTATCGCTGATAATAATGGGGGAGGAGGGTTGGTACCAGAGGTGAATGGTGAAAAATCAGAAGGTGGGTGGGAGTGATACAGTTCTACTATATTACATGTGTGTAAAGGAATATGGCTTATAGGATAGGATAAGCATGGTTATCCCCTTGAATGGGAAAACCAAGGGGGTTAACACAAGGGCAATCGTCAGATCAAGCGCCCACCGTTGGGTTACCGGATCTATTGCAGTGTGTTGTATATGATAGAAAGGTTTTTTTAATTTGGTAGAACCCATTAATCCTCTGGGTTCAGGCAATATCCGTAAAGTGCCTTGCCCAAGGACACAACCATCTAGCTAGCGACTAGTTTCGCACCTGCAACCTTTCGATTGAAAAGCGACACAACTGCTAGACCAACTGGTCGGACTGATTGTGCATAATGCGTAAAGATTTCAGTTGCAAGCTATTGCTAGGACAACCAAGCCTATGAGGTAACCTATTTCTTTTCCAGTCGAGTTGGTATTTCTGAAGAACATGGTGAATCATAGCTAATTTAATAAATACCCCTTGTAGATTGCCCGTGAGCATACACAAAACCAGTGACTTTGTATGGATGTTAAAAATAAATTTGTAGCTGTAAACTTTGGAACCAGTTTGTGGCAAATTTCTTATTTTGTTACCCACTTATCCATCTAGATTTAGGTCGGATGGAAAATTCTGGTCAACATTTGCAGGAAGATATTGAACGGGAAACTGCTGATGCAGAAACGCTTAATCAATTGGAATGGGAGTTAGCTTCTCAAACTGGTAAGTTTGGAAGGTTTTTGAGAGAATATAAGATACGGCGTTGTGTTCATTCTTTATGTGAAAACTGCAGATCCTACATGTCACTCATCCAAATATTATGTGATAATTTATTTTCCATTGGAGGAGACGACGTTAGATAAAAAAACCACCAGTGTAGATAAAAGAGTTACTATTTGGTTTTAATGTCTACCTTATCAAATCTGCACACTTGATGCGCTAAGTGTTCCCATCAACCTCCTTCCTATCCAATGACCACTTCTGCTGTCACCTCAATCCACTGGATTCAAATTTAAAACATTATCGTTGCATTTTAAACCTACTGCAAAAGTTCTGGCAGATGTGAAAGTGAAGGCCACATGTAAAGTTGATGTGTTTTTACAACTTGTCTTAGTCAGCAGTGTGTGATACTGTCATAATGACAGTCTTGTGTCTGTATGATGCCCTCACTGTTTGAAACTACAGATTCCTCACCACATTGCACCATCTTGTAGGTAACATCACCAGTGATGGAAGAATCTCCCGGTTGATCGAGGAATGGTCATCCGACGAGGAGGAGCTTGGCATCATCAATGATCCTGGATTCGGTTCAGGACTTTCCACCCCGGAAGTTGAAAGGTTACGAAAAGGAACTTGTAGATTCAAAGTGCAGCTTCTTACACACTTCATGATTTTACATCACATGCCATGTCTTAAATTTAATTTTGACAAAAGTAACATTAACCATAATCAAACTTATGTTCCATGCTCTGTACAACATTCTACAACGCATAAGATGCATTATTACAATAGAATAAAAGTTTAATAAAAAGTGTAACATTTTGTAAATTTCCCTAGAGCCACTAAAATCTGTGGGAACCATTTGCAAGTGCTGATGACTACTGGTCCTCTAAAATGTATTCACTAAACTCAGTTAAATATAATATTTTAAAGTAAATTATATCCCTTGCCTAAAACGCAATGAAAAAATTTCAACTAGGAGTTAATCTTTAATCTAACCTTTGCTCATTCAGAATATATGCAAGGCATTGTAATTTTTATTTAATCTCTTAGTATTGAAGCAGCTATGTCGATCCATCCACAATGGGAACAAGATGACGAGATGAACCGAGATTTCCAACAGATGGAAAATTTCATGATGGATGACCTTAATAGCGACACTGACACAGAGTTGTGAAATTATCTCCATGGAAACAACCCATCGAATGAAAACCTGAAGAACAGCATTGCAACCATGACAACCCAGCTCCAACTTTATAACAATGATAAATGTGGTTCATGAACAATTAAGCGCCCAATAACCTCCATTCATGTTGATGTAATTTTAATTTAGTTCTTACCAATTCTTGAAATCTATTTGTATCTTACACTGTTTGTTACTATTGTTGCACAATTTTATTTTATTGAAGGTATAATGAGTTTTTAATACAATTATTATATTGTCATCACTGTAATACCTATTCAATTGGACTGGAAACAAAGAATTCAGGTTTTAACATTTCTAATGTTGTATTAATTTCAAAGATGAACCGCCATCCAGACACAAACATAGAAATATCACATCCACCACAAAAGTGAATTATATCAAAATCAATTTCTTTATTTCTTTATTTTAGCAGAAGTTGGGACGGTCATTCCACTACTAAACTCTGACATTAAATCAAACTTGGCAACTATTGGGTGCCGCTTGAGTCCTTTTTTCTTTTGTTCAGTTTTTTCTTTTGCGATCTCATCAGGAGTATTACTAGAGCTTTCGGATTTTGATTTAGGAATTGATTTTTTCGGCATCATTTGGCGCAATGCTTGCGAGCCCACAGTTTTCTTTAAACTCAATAGAAATTCTGATGGGGTGTCCTGTAGGAAATATATAGATGTCGGTTGTTTGTAATGGCTCTTGTACAGACAGCAGCAAAGCCCATATCACATGATATACTTGGTTGATGAATACTGTTGCTTTAAATTATCCTTTTTAATTTGAATGAAAAAGGGTATAGCCCCTTGAGCTTTCCATTAACTAACGAATACCCAACAAAAAAACGAATATCTAATCCTAACAGCTTAGTGGATTCTAATATTAAATACATTAGTGATTTGTGAATGCTTCACAAATTCCTGAACATTGGTGGAATCTTTATTGTCAACCCCCACAAGTTAAAACCCCCAACTTATTATAATGGAACAAACCTGTAGCGCGAAGCTTTTAGCCACATGACCCAAATGAAGGTTTTGAATATGGAAAATATGTTTTAATGCTGCAGGATAAGTTGCATATGCTCGTACATATGCCACGAATGCTTTGCCAGCAAGCTCCTTTAACATTTTATTCTCATGCACTAACTCTTCAAGTTTTCGATGAACTTTCGAGGCTTCCTCTTTTCCCATTTGAATTCTGTAAAATAACACAAAGCAGTCATACTATGAAGGCTAAGTAAAAGCTATTTATGCCCTTATCATATCACTGTCTCATGGGTTAACCCTTAGACCACGACGGTTACATATTTGTAACCGAGAAGTGTCCCCGAAAAAAAATGCACAACTCAGTCGTTTCTTGGGGGATTTTTCTAGTTTTTATATTTTTGGAAAGCATTTAAATAGATCTTTCGAAATAACGCATAAAAACATAACCTTTGCATTTAAAATTTTTGAGTAATATCGCTCCAAACATGTTTCTTCAAAATTTTTGTATCTAGTTTTTAAGCATAACATCGCTTTTTTGTGTTCTGGGGAGTTAAAATTGTTACACTAGTTGCGGTGAGAATAAAACTAGCAGTAGCCATCTTTGTTTTCGCTTTTACCAGTCATTTTCGATCTTTCAACGATATATGTATACATATGTGTATATGACTTTTTTTAATTACTATTGATATTTATTCATTTTTTCGTCATTGTTTTGTTTGTTATTGAATTATTATTTGATATTCAGAAAAAATATGACAATTTACCGCCGATCAGGTTGCCAGCATGACCAAGCCCGACAGTGATTCTGGTGATGAAATGCCTTATTTGTCAGTCATGGGTGACGTCATCACGCTTAGTTGACGTCATTAAAAAATAAAAGACGGAACTTTGTAGGAAATGTCATTCTGAACAACTTTGTAATACATTACTATCTTCTACAAGCTACCAGTAACCAGAAATTAGAGTATAAAGTATTGATTATGACGTCATTACAAATTCTACGACGTCATCAAAAAAATAAAAATACCAATTTGTAGAAAATTATATACTGGGCAACTTTGTAATAGATTATTTTTCCCTAAGTCCAACAGTATTCGCAGCAAACAAGGTTAAAGCAACCTTACTCAAAAGTGCCAAAAACTGCAAAATTTCCGTCGTCGTCAAAGGGTTAACCTAATTTTAAATTTGAAAATCAATAGACTTATTAAGTCACAAATAATGACTATAAAATATATTGGCGTCGAAAATGGTAAAAATTTCCCTAAGAATTTTTGAAATAATATACCCAAATTTGGTAATGCAGTACTCTGCAGATTGTCTCCAACAGTATTCACAGCAAACGAAGTCCAACAGTATTCACAGCAAACGAGGTCAAAGCAACCTTACTCAAAACTGCCAAAAACGGCAAAAGTTCCGTCGTGGTCAAAGGGTTAAACCAATAATATAGCCATTCACGGTTGGACTGGTGTGGCTAATTAGTTTTACACCCAAGAAATATATTGTAATTTACAATATTAAATATTACCTTTAACAAAGCTGTTATCAAAAGTATTTGGTTCTAAGTAATTTTACAAATTTCTTGCTTTGTTAAATACTACCATTTATTCAAATTTTGGTATGATGGAAGTGCGGCTTCCTACCTAACATTGTAGTTGATGCCTTGCTGCTTTTTCTCCAACAAGCCAAATAAAATTTCCTCAAGTTTCAGCTCCTGCACCACGATATTAAACCTGGTGAGCAGGCTTGTGTATTCTACTTCCGCCGGGCTCAAAACAAGGAGAGCATTTCCTGGATGGGTGAAATATGGGTTGGAAAACTCATATTTGGGGTTCTTATAGATATGTCACAAATTCATGCTATAAAAGGGAGGTTCATGACATATTTAGTTTGTACTCATTTGGTAAAGCTGTACCCAACCGCACCGGGTCAAATTTTAAAAAGTTTAAAAAAAAGATTTGACATTACAGATTTAGACAACATGACTCGAGAATATATTCTAAAATATTTGATAATCTCAAGATATTCTGGATCAACAATACTTAATTATTCTATGCTGTGTATTTCTACACCAGGACAAAGCCATTCATATGTGAGTGCAACAGAATATTTGTTATTTTTGTCATTGCCGTTAAATTTGACTTTTAAGAGATTTTGTGGGTTCCACAGAAGTTTAACTTGAAAATATCAGCCTTTAATCAGTGACCTACCATTTTTTCCTGCCCGTGCAGTTCTCCCCACCCTGTGCACGTAGTCGACTGGATTGCCGGGGCTGTTTTGTTGAACTACCCAGTCTACTTTGGGTATATCCAGCCCCCTAGATGCAACATCTGTACACAAAAGTACTCCAGATTTAACCCTCCTGTAGTCTTGTATTGTTTTTGTGCGCTCAGATTGCGACATTCCTCCGTGGAGTTGAAAATGTTGAAATTTGACTTTAATATCAAGAAATTCTGCCATTTTGTCAAGTAGTTTAAAGTGGAAATCAATGGAATCCCGACATGACAAAAAAACAAGAATTTTCCCGCTTTCTTCTAAGTTGCTTTTTTTGTTGATAAAAGCTAATAAAGTGACCAATCGCAACTTGCTTGGAACTACAGTCACATACTGGGTAAGTTTGCTAGGAAGCATAGCTTTTTCAACATTTAGTCCGGTATATGGGTCCACAAAGATCTGAGCTTGTTTCTCTGTTTTTAAATCTGTTTCAATATAAACAGGATCCATTAATGCTAGATTCACAAGATTTTCTACACCTTTGGTTAATGTGGCAGATAAAAGGACCACTTGTTGTTTTATTTTACTTTGTTCTTTTACTGATCTCAATATTTGATTGATGTTCTTCTGAAAACCCATGTCCAACAATCTATCTGCCTCGTCAAACACAATCCATTTCACACCGGCTAATGACAGACAATGCGTGTTTTCGATGTGATCAATAAATCTTCCTGGTGTGGAGATGATTATATTGGAGCCTTTACGTAACCGCGCCTTTTCCGATTTACGTTTTTGTCCACCCACGATACATGTTGCCACTATCCTTCTAACAGGTAAGGTTAATCGCTGGAAAACTTCAAATGTCTGCAATGCCAATTCCCTGGTTGGTACAAACACTAAGGCAGTTGGACCAGATTGTCTTGTAACATGTGGAATCAGACTTTGTAGGTTCTGTATCACCGCAAGTGCATACGCCAATGTTTTACCAGAGCCAGTTTGTGATCTTATCAGAGCATCTTTACCATCAAGTAGTATAGGAATGGATTTGGTTTGCACTTTAGTCATATCAGTGAACTCTAGCTTCTCCAATATGTACGATTCGATTCCAGGATGGAGATGCAAATCAGAAAAAGTGGAAACTTCTGTGACTTCATTTCTTTCTTCAGATTTCGCTTTGAAGGATTTTTCTGGAATATCTAAAACTGGTATTTCAGGATTTCCAGAAAACAAAGAACTTCGAATTTTCCCTTGTTTGCCAACTTTATGTTTAAAGCCACTATTTATTACCTTTGGCTTGATAGATTGATGTAAGTCCCCATTTTCTGAGAAATTTTTGACATCATCATTTGTTGTTACAATATTGATAGCTTCACTGTTTAATTTGATCAACTTTTTCTTTAGTTTCCTTCTTTTTAAAATTCTCTGTTTTCTATTTTTAGGAACTCTGTTTGAAAATCCAAGTCTTCTCTTTTCTGGTTTTGGGGCACCACTTTCGGAAACAATATTTAACATTAAATCCTCAGTCATATTGAGTCTTAACCCTGAACAATATTAATTAATAAAATGCAAATTTTTAAGTGCAGAATTGACGTATCTCAAAAAAATTAAATAGATAGATCTTTATTCATTATATAACATCATAAATTAAAACTATATTATAAAGTACACACAATTCCCATAAATCAATCCAAACCCAACATATGAAGTACGATAGTAACATTTCATCTTTTATCTGTGTATAACCAAGCAGATTTGATCAAATAACCTGATCGGAAAAGTGTGTACCAATAATTTTATCAGATGATCCTAAAACAAAGTAAAAAAGAAATGATCCTTCAACCCAAAAAAATCAGTAAATATTATAATTTTGAATAGAGATTGGCATTCTCATTCATTTGAAGAAACCAACTGTTTTTTATTTCCCCATTTTGTGCTAAGTTTATTAATTCTTGAAAAGGGTTTACCTTCCCAAGCAGAAATTTATGTAAACTTGACATGAACAACTGAGCTGGAAGAATAAAGTTTACATCGGGATATAGCACATACTTTTCTTTGTCAAAAATTTCCTTTATGTTGTTGACAACGAGTCCTAGAAAGTTGTTGCCCCGTTTTGTAACCAACGCCCCTCCACTGGCACCATCATGTACAATACATGTTGTTTGCAACATAACTGCTTGTACTTTGTCAGAACTCGTATGACCAGTAGATCTTGAAGCGTACACAACTTTAGATAGCACACCATGGGTTATGGTAGGTGGATTCTTGTGATGTTCTAATAAACAATGTCCTTTCACAAACACAGCAGATCCTTCCGTGTAATCACATGTATATTGCAAAATGTAACAATATTGGTTTATTCTTTTAAGGTGAGAGATTTTGCTTCGGAGTTTTTCAGCTAAATTAAAATCAAGGTCGACTTTAACAAGTGCGAAATCAAACCACGATATTTCGCTTTTGAAAACAATTTGTCCAGCCATTTTAACGCTTCCCTGAACACCATAAAACTGGACACGAACCTTACTATCAGCCACAGGCTGAACAACATGCCTGCAGGTAGCAACAACCACACTGGAAAATGTTTTGCTATGACTTATTGCCACAATAACTCCAGAACCCCAACCTTTAGTGTTCTCCACAACCACAATTTCATTGGACGCCAAACTGTTTTTATTATTTACCATATGTTCAAAGAGAAAATCCATTTTGAGATATTTTGTGGAAGAAATATTTTTGAATGAAGTTAAAACTTCTATCATACTACAAGCTATGCTAAACCCAGACAAGCCACCAGTTTTCAAAACAAGGGGTGAAACTATAACCCCTAGAAATGTACCTGACAGATCAGTAACTGCCCCACCTTCAGACCCAGGAAGAACTCTAGCATCAATAATCATCAAAATATTATCAACAGCATTACATATGATCCCTCTACTTACTGAACCACCAAAAGTGTTTAAAGTTTCATATCCAAATGGAAAGCTTTTGGTACAAACCACTTTTCCTTGGTACAAATTCTTGTCCACGTTTATTCGAGGTAAAACATAAACTGGGTTAGTAGTAGTCACGCCAAGAATTAAAAACCATGACAAAAATCGATTGGTCTTGTGGACTGCACAGCACTTTTCTTCCTTTTCAAAAGCATCTGGTACATTAGCACTTGCAAGAAAATTCATTAAAACATGTTCAAATCTGTTGGAATTCCATGCTAAAATAGGTTTCGCCTGTAATTGGCAAAACCTGTGTGTTTGGAATTTCTGCTTACATTGTATGGTTACAGTGTAATTAAAGTTAGAATTCAGAATCCAATAATTTTTCTTTGAGGCAGAAAGAATCTCGGGGCAAGATAAGTAATGGGTAAGTGGTGAAAAACTTGTGATTACATAACATTTTCCATTTCCTTCACAGAGGGTTCCACTGAATGTTAGAGGAGATTCTGAGCAAGTTTCTTCATTTCCCTTTAAAGTTACTGCGCATGCGGATTCTAGGGTAACAGACTGGATCATTTTTACTCAATTATGCCTAATCTCAAAGGGGATGGTGTAGTTTGTTTAGTAATAGAATAAAACAAATGCAGCTAGACATCGTTTCATGATTAGGTACATTCATATATATATATATATATATATATAAATTTATCCTTGCTACTTTTTTATTTACTGTAAATAAATTGCTAAAAATAAACTCAACGTTGCAACAAGATACTAAGCAATCTAAAGTAAGACTTCACTATACTCTAGTCGAGTCCCATGCCATATTTTGCAAAGGCAACACGCCACTTTATCGAGACGACACGCCATTTTATCACAGGCGCCACGCCATTTTTTGGCGACATACCTGTTCGAACTGGAAACTTGAAACATGGAACTAATTTTGTATGTGTATTCTCTAAAAATGACTTAAAATTTTGTTAATTTTATTTGGTGAAGTATTAGCAGATCAAGATACCCACGTAGGCTAGTAGGCTATACAAGAAAACGAACCGTCGGTGTCAATATTCGACGAGTTGATCGATTTGGTCATTATAGCCCGGCCTGTTGGTCTAGCGGTTAAGTGCGTCGCCTTTCAATCGAAAGGTTGCAGGTGCGAAACTGGTCACTAGCTAGTCGGTTGTGTCCTTGGGCAAGGCACTTTACGGACATTACCTGATCCCAGCGGATTAATGGGTTCTATCAAATTGAAGGAACGTGTCTATCATATATACATCACACTGCAATAGCTCCGGTAACCCGACGATTGCCCGTGTGTTAACCCCCATTGGTTTTCCCATTCACGGGGATAAACATGAATATCCTATCCTAGCCGGGGTCCTCAAATAATAACAATGGTGTATAGGGGCTATACAAAATCGTACAGATAAGCCAGAGTTAAGCATTATGCTATGTGTATACCCCTCTTCTACATATCGAAGAGATTATGTATATAGCCTACCAGCAGTACCAGATATAGGCGACTGCGGGTCCTGGTACATTGACCCTGGCCAATTTAACTATTTAAATATCTACAGCCCAAGTGGAAAACATTCGATTACAAAGCAGCAGCCACTGGTTATAGTTTTTGTGTCATTGAGCAAGGCACCGAGCGGACGTCGCATTAATCCACAGTTTAACTAGATTGTGTCAACCACGTGTTACCCACCACTATTTTTAACACCCATTTTGACTGTACGATATATTAATGTATGTAGAAACGAACCAGCCATTTTATACAAGTGTTAATATATTTTGTCAGTATAGATAAGTCGAACGCTTAGTCTGCCGGTTTAGTGCGAAGCCTTTCAGCCGAAGGTTCGAATCTGGTCGATAGCTAGTCGATTGTGTTCTTGGACAAGGCACTAACGGACATTGCCTGAACCCAGTGAATTAATGGGTTCTACTTAATTGAAAGAACGTGTGAATCATACACCACACACTGTAATAGCTCCGGTAACTCGACGGTGGGCGCGAGGTGATCTGACGATTGCCCGTGATAAACATGAATATTTTATCCTATATAATAAATTGTTATATATATATATATAAATATGGGTCGCTTTTGTAAAAAGGGATATATATATATATATATTGTTTTATCAGTTTTGTCGTCATTGTATGACAGGTGTCTTGTCGTCTGGATGTGTGTCAAAACTGTAAGTCAAAAAGTTTTACCTCTAGTGGATTCCCTACAATAATAAAAAATGATTTTACTTTTTTCGCAATTTGATTTTTAGGGATCATAACGACCAACCTGATCATTTTAATTTTAATTAATGGTGTACATTGTTAGCAGTCCATTTACCAATAAGGAAAAACGGTATTTATTTTAAAATTACTTTCGGAATATCAAACGTATGTCAGGGTGGGTAGCTTGTCCGTTCAGAACGAGTTTTTAAAACTTTCAAATGGATTTTTAACTATGAATACATAAAAAAAATTGTATCCGACTCATCATGCAATTTGTGGTGGCAGAAAAAACTGTTATTGGGTAAAAACATTCAGCAATGTTATATAGCACCGCTAAGACATGCAAAGTAATTAAATAGACTCAAATGCACTTAACAAAAACATGGTAAACAAATTTGATTTGTTAACTCCATTCGTTTCTCGCTGCTAAACCTTTGATTCTGAGTTTACAGATCTTTTATCGCATTCAAAACACTGTAGTAGCTCTGGTAATTGGATGATTGCAAAATATCTTATTCTATGTTTCGTAAGATTTTTTTATTAATACATTTTCAGCACCGATTAAATTCAGTATTGCGAAAACAAACATGAGAAGTTAAAACGTGTTTGCATTTCATATTTATATTCACGTTTGCTATGGCTAAACAAGTTTCCGTGGATAACAAATTCTAGACATCGACAGAACATGTGCTTTAATGTGGTCAACCACGATAGTAAGCATAGAAAATGCTAAGTGGATGTAGATATCCAATCAATTGTGTAGGCAAGGTATTCAAGGTTAGCAAGATCAGCTATATTTCGAAACACTTTTAGAGTCTGTTGAATTGAACCAGATTTGGCGGTCAGTTCAAAATCACCTGGTGATAAAAAAATTGTAACCAAGTAGCATTGGTTATGATGGTTATTCTTAGCCAATGTTGGTGATATTGGTCAGTCTTTAATCACGGGAAATGTTTGTGGCTACTTTGCTGTGTTTTCATTGGGCGTCGCTGCTATCATATGTGGCCAATTAATCCATTGGATTAATTGTTTGTTCAGAGCTTTACTTAACAGCATAACCACTGCCATATTATGCAACAATTGTATTTATTTAACAAAACAGCTCATACCTGCGCATTCACATCGTTTGTTCATGTTAAGTTGGTTGACCGCAGAACACTTCCGGCACACAAGGTCTTGAAGGTTGTACGACAACAGTTTCCGCTGGATGTCATCCACAAGTTGCTGTTCAATCCACTTCTCATTGTATGGCTGCCCACAGCCACAGCACAACCATTTGCTGAAGAAAAATCATTTTTTAAAGGTTTGATAGTAGAAGTGGGGGGCGAATACAATTAATTTGGGTTCATGGTGCCGAGAGTGAATCGGTGTGAGCATAAGCACAATAGTAAACAATGAAATACACACCAACATCATTATCTTTAATAAAACTTACCAAGTTCCGTCTATGAGCAAGGCATGCCGACAAAGATCGATGTCACGGTTCAAACCACACATACCGCACGTCATCTGGCCAATCACATATGAAGCACAAGGATCTGACCAATCAGCTGATGGTGCAAATTCCCCAACTCCAATCAAGCGCAACAAGTTGCGACGCAGATTTTCAACCTGCAATAAAATGTGAGTGAGTAAAGACATGACACAATGTGTTTGTGGAACCCAATAACTAATAATTGGTACAACATTCCACTCTCCACACCAACTTTAAAGCGCACCACACCACCCACCTGTGATGCGACGTTGTCATCCACAGCTAACACCTTACAAACCGACTTTACAAACTCCAGAGTTGGGTTATCCAGATGTAGTTGAGTGCCTGGCAAACGAGGAAACATCTCTGACATCATCTTTTTATCTTTCCCGCTTAGCGCTCGCAGAGTTTTCGATGCAGTGCTGCGTGGATTAAGATAATTAGGTTATTTTAATTATAGAATAAACTCTTGTATATCAGAAAATCATAATCTTTAATGGCAGGTGCTAGTTGCAGGGATTTCAAATCATGCAGAAGCCTTGCTTTATTTAAAACTACATGAAAGGATTGCTTTAAATTATGAAACACCAACAACCTGAACATTTGTTCCATGACATCCCCGCTTATTAAGGCTTGTGAGAAAGTGACCATGTGTGGTTTGGTCCCTTCGTTGATACTCTCTGATAGTTGGGTTTGGGTATTCCCTCTGGGTAACACAGGGGTTGAACCTGAAGTCCGGTTCAGTTTCTCTTGCACCGATTCTTGATACACAAGCGAAATGTATCCTAAAATCATGGGTTGATGAATCAGCCGCTAATTAGTTGCATCAAATGCACTGGATTTATATTCAGACAACATCCTATTTAGTCTCTAACTACATTGATTGCACAGCAATGCTGGGACATAAATTTAATACTGAGGTCAGTAGAAAATCCAACGTTTTGTCATATATCCTAACAACTTCACCCTGCTGTGGGCACAGTCTCAGAACATCCAATACACGAGCATCTTTGTAAATATTTAAATGTGTTATTAAATAGATTACCAGCAATAACAGCTTCAAAGTTTTGTTGTATATCAGCATAAGGTGGTAAGTAGCTCCCCAACGTAAAATTCATCTCAACCATCTCATCACTAGATGTCCCTGATGAGTCATCATTTGACATCTCTTGACTATCTGTTAAAGAATTCTTTTAAAACAATTGTGTTTATACATTAAAAAGAAGGTTGTGCTGATGCCAACCATGCAACAGGAGTTTGGGGGAATTTGCAACGTTATCCAGGTGTGCAGACCTGGCAGTACCCAGTCGTACCTATGAGATGTACGAATACAATGTATTAAAAATTAAAAAAAGTTTGCAAATAGGTAAATAGGAATATTTCACTTACCAGCCACAACAAAAATATGAAGGGAACCACACGACTTACTTCTGTTTAAAACAGCCTTGATGCCCCCATAGTTCGCATTGTCCAGCCATAACAGATGTTTCCAACACTAAACCAAAACGGTGTTAAGCAACAAACAAAGAAAATAGTAAAACTGTATTAGGCCCCATGCTATTGCTTCAACAAATCAACTAATAATATAAAGGGACTACCAATATTCATATAAAAAGCATGGGATATTAACCATAATTTGGATGCTCAATGAGCATTGCTTATGCACCCTATGACAATAAATGTTTAAACATCAGTTTGTAACTTTGAAACAACTATTAAGAAAGTTATAGCAAAAATCACCTGGCGCACAGTCAAGACCATTGAGTGGAATATATCTTTGGATATGATGGTGTTGCTGATGTATTCCATGTACGCCAATGCATCGTCAACATTGTTCTTCTTTGTGGACAGAATTATCGACGAAAAATTTGCAAAAACAATCAAGGAACCCAAACGCTTTAGTTCCGAGATTAACTGAATGCAAGGTAACAAAATGTAGGTACATACAGAGTATGTGAATATTCCATTCATGACATCCAACAAATGGGTTGTGCATAAACTACTACACTCAACCCAGTGTTATCTAATCATCATTTGATAATTGCAAAATCAAATTCTTGTTAGGCCACAGGATACAATAAATGTAAATTACAAGATGTTAAAATTTAGGGTTGTGCTTAATAATTACTTTCAATTTTTTGTAGTTGATTTGATTCCGATTCCCAGTATTTACATGTTTAGAATGTACGTTTCGTTAATCAGAAACCCAGTTTTAATGTGTTTTTTAATTTAAAATGACATAGAAACATACAAAATAGTAAGCGGTTGTGTTAATCTGGTTGTAATTACAAGAGGAAACATGAACCTGCAGAAACAACTTCTTCATCATGATTTGTAAGGTCTTTTGCAGAGCTGGATCGTAGAACAAAGACCCCCGATCAGCCACCCACTGATGAAAGCTCTGCAGCTGATGGTCGGCCAACTGGTTGCGATGTACCGACACATCACGTAGCCAACTCAATACCATGGACTTTAATATCCTGGGAAGATTTTAATTTATCCACTAAATGTACCAGCAATTGGGAAGATTTTAATTTATCTCAGTGTATAACGATGCAAAGTGACCCGGTCCGAACCAGCGATGATATAACTTGGTAAATACAAATTGTCACATATACCTAAATGTGCTGGAACATGGTGCAGAATCATCATAATTGACAAGACACACCATAGCCGAGTTGGAATTGCTCATCAAATCTCCTTCGAAACAAACCCCACTGCTAGCACCTGTGTGATTGTTTGTATTTTGTGTTATGCATAATCTTACTTATGATAGCTCTCAGAATACAAGTATGGCAAGAGACATGGGCCCATCTTAGGATAAAAGGCTTGTTAAGATTTGAGTATTTAAAAATTCAATGTCATATAACACCAGGTTAAGGATGTGTTGTAGACCAGTAGCATTCATATTTTGCTTTGTTTTATTATATCTTATGTAAATTAATTTTTCAAAACGGATGAATTGAACTTTTGCAGACCCCTGTGCACCCCATCCAGTACACTATTATAGCTTCGGCATTTGGCTTTGGGCATGAGTTACCAGAAGATCTGACCTTCTACATCATTAACATGATGGGACTGCAGGATGGTGTTGATGGCAAGTGAGGAAATATCCACTTGCACACAAACTGTCTGATGAAAGGCACTGTTGTTAATCTCGATGCAAGTGTTGGCGTGGTCGTTTAGACCTGGAAACAACATTTGATAAATCTTTTATAATGTCAACAAAATCTTGGAAGTTGACAGTTGAAACGGTTTAAAATGTCAGATACAATTTTTATGTGTTTGTATTATATACTTGGGATTTTTAAATGATATGTAAAAGTTAATTGAAAAATTAAAAATCCATATGTGCCGTTTTAAATAAATGAAGAATTGAAAATAAAACTGCTCCTATTATACATATATCACTTATAAAAAATATATTTTTTCTCAATTCAGTTTAAAAAATGCAATCCTACTGTAGTGTAGCAACACATGGATACCTAGTCTCTTGTCACCAACTTCAACCCCTCCCAAGTCTGGCTGGTCACTCGGGGAGCACCACAGCAGGTGGTTGTGCTTTCTCAGGTGTCTGGGGAACAAATCACTTGATTCACTTGCTACTCTGGCCAACATTGAATCAGTTTTAATGAGAAGTGTACATTCCAGTGCAATATCCCACTGGAAACCAATTTTACATAGGGCTGCTGTAAGGGCTCAGTCATCTAACTGCGGTTATCATGGTGACTGGTGCCAACACCTTGTAATTTGCATCCAACCACACACCTACACATTCCACTACACATACCTGGCACACAAGAGATCAGTGACGAATGTGGCGGGTTGGTTGGGTAGATTGCCGACTGGAATGTGGAAGTATTTCGAATATGACAGCAACCGTGGAAAAACCATCTCAGATTCCAAGAAATGTTCAATCATTTCTGAAGCCGCTTCCTTTGATAAAATGCTTATTGCTGTTTAATTAAGTGTGTGATTTCAAACAGATAAAATATAACATTATGAATCTAAGCAAAACCATATTAAGTTTTTATTATAACATAAATATGTCTTAATTTTATGGAATAGTATGGAATCATAGCACAGAATAATTAGGCTCTACATAAAAATAAAGCATTATTAGCTGTAACTTCTGGACTATGAGCACAGGATTTATTTCTAAACCTTCTGCCAGGTAAGCTCATCGTTGTATTCCATTGAGGCTTTACAAGGGGCAGTGATGACAGGAAAGTCATTAAGAATTGGAAGTTTGGACTTCATTGCATCAAGCAACATGGATGACTGGTATATCACAACAGTTGGACCTCTCCTCTCATTCTTGTAAGTGGTTAAATATCTCTGAAACAAAATATGGTCACAACAACTAAATTCTGCGATAGACCGTCGCAACACAATATGAAGTAAACCACCAACATGATATGAATATGCATGACATTAATAAATGCAACACCTGATTAAGAGGGATAGCTCACAACCACCTCAATCACCCCACCTGCATATTCCTGTACATCTGCTTCACCTCCACCTCCACCCGGACCTCGAAGAGATACCCGGCATTGGGGAGAACTTCTTCATCCACATTCTCACTCACTAGTTTAGCTCGCTCATTTCTATGTTATGAGGTAAAAATGTTAATTCTTGAAGTGATTTTTCCACAAGCACCAACTTTTTTAATAAATTTGATGGCTTTGCTTAAATAGCTCCAGTATAACGCTATAATAGATTTCTGGACACATGGTGAAAAACCTTAATTACATGCTTTGAATATGACATATATATTTTTTTAATTCAGGGTTTTTTAATATTATGTTAAACGATTAAATAACAAAACACAATAAAAAACAATTTTCAATACTTAAACAATATTCACATTGTTATGTAATTACAATAGTGAGCAAATCTTTGATTAGAAATCGATTGAAACAACCACCAACATATGGCAAGAGTTTTAACAACCAAACTCACTTGAAAAGGTTTTGTAAGTTGGGCATTCGATTCGAACGAACTCTGTCCACAATATATACCATGGATTTGCTTGTAGTGCTTAAGAATATTCCAACTATATGCTTGTTGCCTGTTATAAGAGTATATAAGGAAATGGTATGTAGGGGTTTGTGGTATAAAGCATAAGTTATGCCTTAACATCAGGCATATAAATGATATATTTGTACAGAAGTTAGAATAATCACCTATGGCATGATGATAGATGTAGACCTGCTTCAATGAACCTCCTTCCAGGTAAGAATTGCCAATCAGCGACTGCAACTCAAACTGCTCAAAATCAAAAGTGTCGGTATCGGAGCCCATAAGGGAACGGGAGGCCTGTGAGGAAGAAAGGAAATAGCAGAGTTGCCGATTAAAATCTTTCAACAAATGCTGATAATAGTAGATCATGGTAATTAATCTGTTGATTAAACAAAATACGCAATGTAAAACTAATAACTAAATACATTTTATCAATCATACACAATAGATCCAGCAAATTGACAGTGGGTATGCTGTGTATTATAATACCACTGGATTCAGGAGGATATTTACACGAGTTCAAAAATGATAAAGATTTACTGCGAGCAAGCCACCCACCATTCGGGAGATCTTCCAGGAACACCCATAGTCGACCAACAATCGGAGGAAAAGTGGAACCTGTAGTTCGTACACCCCAACCACATCAGGTTTCATCAACTCTTTACGAATCTCACAAATATGTCGTTGATATTCATCTTCTTCCATACGATATTCGTATAAATTTAACACCGCAGCTGAGCTATGTTGAAGAAAAAGGATAGTGAGATCACAGACAAAATACTGACATCACTAAGAACAGATTTCACTTTGGTTTATTTTTGGCTTTTTCGTTATAATCCGCAAATATACAGGAAAATAGCAAACCCACATTTCAGTTGGAACATATTTAAAACAATAGCCAAACCTATGACAATTACCACGCACATCTTCACAATAAACAGCAATGGATCGCTAAGTTACTAATCTAAATTAAATATTGATATTCTTGAATAAAGTCTATGAAAGGCTTATATGACTTATAGGGAATGATTGGATAATTTATTTTATCTTAGTTAGAAAAAACGTCTATATTGCAATGTCATTTCAACCACATCATTCAAAGTAGTTCCCTATAAAATGATTTTCTGTTTTATAAATCCCACAAATGAAAGTCTTTTTTCATTTACACAAATATTGTTGTTCTCACACAGATCTATTTCGTCGGTTCATGCTTTTTAAAAAACATTTGTTAAATAGCCAATACAAGAAAAACTGAACAAAATAGAGCCAAGATGTTTGTACCACACAAATGTTAAAAAAAAAATAAAAAAATATGAAAATTTACCCTAGGTCTGTTAAATTTTCATCGTAATGATCTTTTGTAATAAAAGGAAGCTGGTTTTAGGTTAACCTAAGCATTTTATTTATTTATATAATACTTCTCTACTAAATTTAAAGATGCCATAGGTAAAATATATATTTCTGATTAAAAAGGCGTAAAATTTTACTTTCGGTCTTATATATCACGACATAAAGTGAATTCAAACCAGTGATCATTGCCTAAACCACACATTATCTTCTGCAAGCTGCATATAATTCATGCCGAAATACAATATAAAAATGATTTTCAGTTAGCATTACTTAAAAGTTTTCACTAGATTAGATTGCTTATTAAAGAACTTACCATGACATGATGCAATGAATTTCCTAACTTACCGGGGTAATATACGATGAACTTTCCTCCAAGGGGCATCTGCAGTGGCTTCTTTTACCGACTTTTGATTGACATAGAATATTCTTGGAACGTTCACCTTGGAATAAAATAAAATGTTGAACATTGCACAGTCAATGGAAATCATTTATATGATCAGGTCCGTTTCACTTGGTAATCAACACAATGGTGCAACTTTAAACAAAATAATTAAACTGGTGGTTGATATTGAAACACTGGGAAAGCTGATAGGAAAATACCTGATTGTGATCAATTGGTATGAGTTCATATGTCCACATGTCTTAGATCAATACAACAAAATGCTGAACATAAGATGATTATAATAGATATACTTAATTGTCCAACCATAAAGATTGGTGCGTTAGTGCCCAAGGGTTGCAGGATAGTGGGTTGTGTCCTTGTGCAAGGCACTTACCAGCCATTGCCTGAACATTAAGAATTTATGAGTTCTATGGTTCTACCAATATTAAAGGAAAGTCTTAATCCTGCACTAAACATTGTAATTGCTTTGGTAACCCGACAGTATGTACAAGGTGATCTTGACAGTTACTCATGTGAGAATGCTCCGGTATGTAATCGCAGGGTAAACATGACAATTGCCCATGTGATTACAATCCCTTTGCGTTTTCCAAACAGAGAAACAATATTCTATTCTAACTCTTTGCGTACCAACTCGCGATTTTTCGTGAGTTGGTGTAAAAACATGGTGTACCGAGTTCCACAAATAGATGCAAATCTGAGAAACGATTTTTCTGCAACGCATATTGGTAGAGACATCAGCTATGGCTCATTTGATTAGTTTAATACTTTAATTTATATCAGGTTAATCTAAGCCTTAATAAATATTGTACAAATATATGACTTCATACAGTCACCTTTAATGTGTGGAGCTCGGAACCAATCAGAGCGAAGACTTTGAACAATCCAGGCTTTCCGGTGTTGGTGACTTGGACGACTTGCCAGGTTGAATTGATGACGGAATGAGCCTGTTGTCGCATGAAACTACCTAGATCTGCACAGAATATCCTTGTTTTATTTCTTGTTGTGGTGATATCCAATTTGTATTTGCAAATAAAATGTGCTGTGCAAATTATTAATAGACACGTGGATGTGATGTTTTAACAATGACAGGCCAGCTTGACTATGAGCATGATTAGATTTATACTTGGGTATAAAGTAACATCTACATAATAATAAAATAGCCACTATCATCAAATATCAATCATAAATGACCCAACTGTTTAGAGATCTAGGAGCCTGAATGTTGGAGGAGTTGGCGTCATCAGACTTTTTCATTTTCCTTTGTTTCCTCTGTATTTCCCACTTCTGTTGGTGGAAATCCATCCAATTCTTCCTCTTGCCAAGGGAACCCGTAAACAGATCATTTATTGGGGGTGGGGGACCAAGAACTTCCCTCCAACCCAACTCTTTCTCCTGTGATGTCATAATGGCATTTATTGTAACATCCAAGATAATACTTTCTATCTTAAAACATTACATAAATTATATAAAGCATTTACCAAGTGAAGAATTGGTATCATTCGAATGTTTTCGAATTTGACAGGACTTTAACATATTTGTTCATTTAAATGACTTTTAGTTAAATTCCATCAATTTAAACCCAAGGGAACAAACAAAGAAAGGATTACCAATCCATGCAACTCCATAATTAAACCTACTTTCTAATATTTATGATACCCACAATTAAGCAAAAATATTTTATTATAATAAATGAACGCAAGTAAGGTCAAACCTTCTCAAATACATCTGTTTTTCTTCTCTTAGCCATTGTTACAGTTGGATTGTGCTTGTTCTCACTACCTTTTTCACCCAAACTCTCAATATCTCCAATATCAGCTGCATACAGAGGGCTGGGTAAGTTAGTGAGGAAAGCACATATAATACCAACCTTCAGCCCCATTGAGTTCTTCTTCCTCCTGAAACGGACGTTTCTTCACGCTGAACATATCAGTGATTCGCTTCTGTTTGTACACATCATTCTTCTCCATCAGTCTCTTGTGGAGCCAATCTGGATGTCGAATTCGTGGCACTGGATTCGAAATTCCCTGGGATGGTGACATAATTATTTGGGTACAAGTTGCTCACTCATGAAGGACCCTAGAGCTGGAACGTCGGAATTAAGTTACACAAGTCAAATCAAAATTACGTAATCACACATATGTCCGTAATTATTCAAACGGAAATTGCATGTCATTGTAAATATACTTTCTGAGCAATTCCTTGTTTTAGTTTTTGCAAATTAAGTTTGTTTACAACTTCATTTTTGTTCGACCCACCGGTAGGAATAATCAAAATCGCGGTAAATACCCATGATCTTGGATTCGCGCCAATTTTCTTAACAGTAGTCAATGCGACAAGACAAAAGGCAACAACGTCACGATTTGCACTTTAACTTACTTGTGTATTTGTTTCAACTCGGGACAAACAGTTTAGTTTAGACTTTTAAGTCTCTGTTGTTAAGTTTAACTACTAAAACTTTCATTTTTTTGTCTAAAACTTTGTTTAAAGTTTAAAAAACTTTCATTTTTTTGTCTATCATCAAAATGCATCTAAAAACTCGTCAATGTTTGGTTGTTTGTCTAAATAACGATGACATCATAAAAATTAAGGAATTACAAAACTAAGCTGGCGTAATTCCGTAATACAACTTTGATCAATTACGACCAGCTCTAAAGGAACCTATGCCCACCTGCAATGCTGCAGGGATCGTGATGATCTTCTGAATTGCACTTCCGAGTCGCTCTATGTAATAACTCCAATCTAATATGGCTCTGATGTCGAAGTCGCTCATGTTTGATTGACGGGTCCATTTCCGTAGATAATGTCGTTTAGTACTGGCTTCGGACTAAAATAACATATTTTAGTTTGTTTTTTTAAATATCAACTTCTCCCTCAGTTGAGATGAAGTAATGTCGTCATGTTTAGGATAAACAAACAAGCTTTCATGTATTAAGTAATACCTATTGTAAGGAAATGATGAACTGTTGAATAGATCACACGCAGTGACGACTGTAAAACTAATTTTAAAAGAAACTCTGCAATGGCAATGCTACACCTGCCCTGATTAAGAATGGATATGGATTTAGACCTGGAATATTGCCATTGGAATGGCTCTTTCGGTGACAGGGGCTCCTTCAGGTTTCTGGGATATAATAAACCTGCACGACAAGCCTGCATCCTTCACCATCTGGTCGCCGAGGAACTCAGCTAACCTGACAAGGTGGGATGGTGATTTTATATGGTGTTGGTAAGTACGGTACAACATCATTTGCCCATAGATGGATCAAGCACATTTTTGTGACATCATCTAAAAACACTATAAGATGCAACTACAGTTTATATCTGCAGATTAGCGTTGGTTGAATGGCAAATTTGGTAGGAAAATTGTAACAAAAGGGATTGCCTTGGCTTAAAAATTATTTTACTAAATCAGCGTATTCAAATTTTACTCAGTTTAAACACAACTATAATACTTTAGGTAACCTTTTAGCTGTGCTAATGGAGGTGGACTTCTGCGACCCATAATCTTCAAGTTTGCGTGACATTGACCGGTTCTCTGTGATCAGCTCAAACAATTCATCATCCGGCATGTTGGATGCCTGTGGACACAAAATGGACTGTGGACACAAGATGGACTGTGGACACAAAATGGACTGTGGACACAAGATGGACTGAGAATACAAAATTGACACTTGACCAGCTGAGTTGGGGATGGACAATAAAAAGTTTGTCCAAATACCATAGCCAATGCACATAGTGTAATAGCTGTGGTAATAAAATTGGATCACAGATGTGGGCTATCCTGAAAATGAATAAATCTCTGTCCAAATCCTAAAATGTCCCACCAACCTTGCTGTACAGCACATCGAGCCAGTAGTCCGCCACCTTAGCAATAGATTGGTAAACTTCCTCCAAAGTATTTCCCTTGAGGAACTCCCCGAACACAGAAGACTGGAAGATCTTGATGAGCTGGAGTTCTCCACGTCGTTTTACCTCAAACCTGGTGATATCGAAGTGGAATATTTTATATATAGAAATAAAAGATACACAACTCATGCTCATTAAGGTAACAAAACACTGTTTTACATTTCTTTACGATCCCATTTCTAGTTAATTTGTGACTTAATATCCAATTGTACAGCCATTTAATATATCTTACATGCTTACCCCTTGAGTTCTGCGATTGATCCATCAAAATTAAACACAGCGTAACGTTTCTTTAAGCTTTTTCCTTCCTCTTTTGCAGCCGGTAGCACCATGCCAAGGTAAGGTCCATCCACTTCAAAGAAAATGGAATTTTCATTCCTTCTCTCGTATTTTAGTGTTGCTGGATCAACCAGTTCTTCATATTGATGGTTGGTGAAGTTATCCTGTTGCAATAGAATCCTCATGTTTTATGTCCAGCACTGTTTTTGTTTTTCTCTATCGTGATGAATATTCAAAATGATACAATTCTGGGTTTTGTTATTTAAATATAAAAATCCACGAATCATTGACATTACAAAAACAAGTCAATTCCTCAACTATCCATTGTTTCTTTGTAAACGTTTTTTTAAATTGCATCTAACCTACCACTTACTTTGCTTTCTATAAAAACAAATATACTTTACCGAAACCACAAGCTGAAAATATAAATTATATAAAATACGGATATATTAAGTGATGTAGTATATTATTTTGAGGTTAAATGACTTTACAATCTAAGTTTTTCGATTACGAAGAACCAGCATGAAAAATAGGAATTGCATATGGTAGGTGATAAAATTAGAAATTAGAATATACAGCTCAATTAAATAAATAATTGCTACATCTGTCAGTCACATATGCTTTTATAAAGGATTCATTACTTCCACTAATATTAATTGAATTTTAACCCTGAAATGGTCTTGGTAGAAAAGCATATTCCACACACCTTCACCATCACGTTCAGAATAGCACCAGGGTATGATATCGTTACTCTGGTTTTTTTTGCATTGGTTGTATTTATCACATAATTCTCAGGGAAGCTTGAAGGAAGGATGCACCAAATGCCATCGGTGTCGAGTTCGAGGGGACGACCTGGGTGGGAAATATTTAATAAGTTTGTAAGTGTGGCTTGATAATGACCAAGTTGTAGCAATATAAACCTGCTTGCTTAATGAACAGTAATGAACCCCATTCTCACAGTCATGTTACTAGGGGACAAGGCCAGGGTTTGAATACAGTTTGGATTAGATAATTCAGTAGCCCTGGATTGGTGCAATATATGCTGATGGTTAATATATTAAGCAATACGGCATAACTTACCTATTTTATCAATCATCATCCTTGCATCTTGTATAATTTTGGCCCCGGTATAGCAGACAATACCAGCCATTTCCATAGAGTACCACCGTGCACCACGTCGCATGACATAGCCATAGAAGGAATTTAAAATACATTTATGCGCCAGTTGCAGTGAATCATATAAAACCTCGAGGCCTTTAGCTTTTTTAACCTCGGATGCATCTCCAGACTCCAGGGCAGCTGAAACCTGCTTTTTAGCTCTTTTTAACGCTGCCTTGAATTCATATCTGGAATAAAGAGACTTCCTTTAGGTTACGGTTTGGATATTTTGACCCATACAATATCATATTTTCAGACGTCGACCAAGTGTTGGTAACATAAGTCATCTCATATCCAGCCCGTTGGTATACGGAGTAAAGTGCGTCGCCTTTTAATCAAGAGGTTGAAGGTGCGAATCTGATCGATAGCTAGTCGGGTTGTGTCCTTGGGCAAAGCACTTTACGGACATTGCCTGAACCAGCGGATTAATGGGTTCTACTAAATTAAAGGAACATGTCTATCATATACAACACACTGCAATAGCTCCGGTAACCCGACAATGGGCGCGAGGTGATCTGACGATTGCCCGTGTGTTAACCCCCTTGGATTTCCCATCCACAGGGATAAAGATGAATATCCTATCCTATCCTATCAATATCTGGAAACGTCTAGTCCATCGTTTCTCAAACTATGGGAAAGGAATCTTGGTGGGCCGTGAAAAGTTATAGAAAGCTCTGAATAGCTATTTCCTATACAAAAATCAAGGGAAAATTATCCTAATTGTTGCATCACACAATCTTGAATCGTGGCGTGATCTTCACCTGACCTCAGGTCATTAAACCTTTCGCCTCTCACACTTGTTACTATGAGGTTGATAACTACAGTCGCAGACTTTTTATAATTGCCTTGTTGCGACTATATATAAAATTAAGTGGGTCGCCATAAATTGTGATAATTAATAGTGGGTCCCAACTCTAAAAAGTTTGAGAACCACTGGTCCAGTCAATTGTGGAGATGCAGTTCGGCCGTAGGGATGCACAAACTAGAATATCTTGGTATTCTAGAATAGTTATTTAGAATCCAGAATATCGAATCCTATTCTATATTAAAATGCAAACTCGAGTTAAAGTGGCAAGATCGTCAAAAATTCCTGCTGCCGCTGACTACCTCTATGGCCAGTGTGATTACATACTTATAATCATAGGCGGCGACTTCAGTAAAATGTTACCGTTGCGCGAAATTTTATGACGTCACAATCGGCCCTATGCCTCGAACTAACTGGGATAGAACTACGATACTAACGATTTACAAAGCTAAAAGATTAAGCCAGGAGTTTTAAGTGTTTAATCTAACTACTTCCCCCGCTGAAATATTGCATGGTCGTTAATACGCTGCTCAGCGTCAACAATACGGAAAGAATATACCAAATATTTATGTGTCTGCGAGGGCTGTGCAAGTACCCAGATTCTTATAACGGTTAACTGATCAAAGAAAAAAACCGTTAACCGTTAACCGATGTTAGCCTACTGTTCTCTCTAGCTAATACTTAGTAATGGGAAGAACATGGGGAAAACGGGAGTGCGTCAGTGGTCATGTATTGAATCTAGGTCAACGTAACCCTAGATCAAACCGCCGATCAAAGCAATAAACACCGCTGGAAAAGCGGCGCTGCGGTTAGATTTAATGTGATAATTATTTAAATGTGCAGGGAATTTTTTGCGTAATTATAAAACAGACATTGCGGCGCAACAGCGGAAGTCGGCGCCCATGCTTATAATATCCGTTGTAATCAACGCTGCTGCAATATGTACAATGAAAATAAAAAGGAAATCCATGCAATTATAGTTTCCTAATGTGCAATGTTTATTATTTCGAATCCAAATATTCGAAATAAACGTAATATTTGGATTCGAATCCCGTAGGATTCGAATCCGGAAGATTCGATATTCTAGTTTGTGCATCCCTAAGTTCGGGTTTTAAAAAATAAAACTTATAATTGCATTCGCATATTGGACATATATCTTAGTCAAAACGATTACTCAGCAATTAATCTCTGTTGCAGAAACACTAAAACAAACCTTCGATCTCTGAACATTCGAACGGTGTCGACATAGAATGAATTCTCACGCTGACAAACCGTCGTAAACTTTTCTTCCAATCGTTTCACCTTGATCTTCTTGTAAGCTCGTCGACAATATTCCTAACGCGATGTTGTCAATGAAAGAATGATGAAACTGGTAACTGTTCAGTTGGTGCATTGCGGTGATTTGAAAGTGCAAGATCTTATCATCCACCAAGATATAAATAAACCAAACCAACCACAAAGGATAATTGCACTAATTCAAAACAATATATGCCATAAAATACCAGTGATAAAGTTAAAGGTCCCTAACCAAAACCAATAAAACTAAACTATGAGAATTTTCACTGTGAGTACAAGGTTTTTATGTAAATTGTGGTATCAATTAAAATTGCTACCAAACCTGCAATCGTTTCTTTTCATTATTAGCCTGCTCTTCCTTAGATAGCTCATGGAATGCAACTTGCTTGCCAGGAATATTTGGGTCGGGGAATTGTTCATTTTCGAGCTGCTGCTGTATCCTGTGGAACTCACTGCGTGATGCTGGCAGGTATTCCCCTCTCCACATCCAGTTCATTGATCTCTGGCATGTCGCACCTGTCGTGGGAAGTTGTCAGAATTTCACACTTAGGCTATTGACCTTCTGAACTTATAGGCTATTGAAACTTACAAAAGTTGTTCGAATTTAAATATTTTTGGTCGAAAAAAACTGGTGTGTAAAAAACATGAGTTTAACTCATCCGGGTTTTATAAAAAAAACTTGGTTTAAAAACATGCGGCTAATTGTGTGTCCAGGGCTCGACATACACGCTTGTCCGCCTGTCCAGGACAGGTGATTTATAGCGTGGGACAAGTAAATACTGCGCGGCGCTTGTCCGACGGGACAGGTTAAAAATGCAAACTAAACGCTATTTTCACTATCCTTCACCGCCGTGTATATCTTCGAGTTTAAACCGTGTTAATCTACCACCGTGCGCGAATGAGATTCGTACTATTTCGTTGCCCGTTACTTTTGTTACAATTAGGATTTATTAGCGGTAACTTAGACGAGTTGAAAAGAGCTAACACTCGGTCGTAATCTTTGTGCGGCGAATGTGATAAAGACCGATAAGCAATCTTCGCATCGGGTCATAATAAAGTTGTAAAATAAAATTAAAATAAACTCCAAAAGCGTGTGAAATAATCACATATCTTTTGTCAACGCACAGACAAACCTCTTAAAGGGGAACTGAAGTCGATTTTAAGAATATCTTAATAAATGGAAAAACATACGCTGATTTCAAAAATCAAATCAGTTTCTTCCAATATTTTTTGGTTAAAGAGTTATGAGCAAATATGTATTTCATTTTATGTTAGGGGATTTCCCGTATTACGTCACTGACGTTGTTGAGATTTCGTGCCTATATGCATTGTATACAATCATGTGTCAGTATAGAGGTGAATTAGTA
>CH002300.1:203856-218224 GCA_000149265.1 Ciona savignyi
GTATATTCAATTACAAACATAATCTGCATAACACAAATTACGATGGAAAAAAATAAATTAAAATATTTACACGTAAATGCAATACACTACTAAAATCAACACCAATCGATAGTGGATTTTAGTGAACAAAAAAGTTTTACGATATTTCATACCAACTATTAACCATTTTTTGGAAAAAGTGCAAGCTAAGTTATAATAGACATTTAATCATGTTTGAATACTCGTCGCCCTTCAAGCGAAGGGTTGCAGTTTTCAAACTGGTCACTAGACATAATTATTCTGTCCCTCTTCTATCCTATCCTAACTACTGGTCGCGCTTTATCGCACAGTCTTCTTTAGAGCTTTATATTATATTGCTTAGGTCTTAATTAAATTTTGTTTAACCAGACTGTCATATTTATGTTTCCGCAAGCATAAGTGCATGGGTCCCATAGTTAACAAACCAAACTTTTTTCCATATGCAGTTAAAAAAGGAACATTCGTGTCAGATTTGCGAACATTTTAATATACTGCATACTTTCGATGTTGTTTTTATCTGCTGTTGTGATCTTGATTGGCTCCACTATGGAACATTTGATTTCGTCCATTGCTCGTAGGACGAAGGCGTCTTCCTTGCTGGTATGTGCTGGTGGAAGGTTAAATTCGAGAAAAGTTTCAATGCTCATGTGCGCTTGTTAAGCACTGAACTTATACTTTCCTCGATGAATCATCGAACTCGGTTTTGTCAAGTGAAAACTTTAATTCAGTTGAACATTTTAACCAATTTACCTATAAATATACTTAATAACAATACTTCCTGCATCGTTTTAATAATCGTTGTGCTCATAACACTGTAATCGATTAGGTTGTTTGCACAAACGGAAAGCAGTTCCAGTGGTGCGGCTGATATTCTGTAAAGGCGAGATTTCTTTCTACACCAAAGTCGATGTCATACCGGCCGGTTGGTCTAACGGTTAAGTGCGTCGCCTTTCAATCGAAAGGTTGCAGGTGCGAAACTGGTTGTTTCCTTGGGCAGGCACTTTACGGACATTGCCTGAACCCAGCGGATTAATAGGTTCTACCAAATTGAAGGAACGTGTGAATCATACACAGCACACTGCAATAGCTCCGGTAACCCGACGATGGGCGCGAGGTGATCTGACGATTGCCCGTGTGATAACTCCCTTGGTTTTCCCATTTACGGGGATAAAAATGAATATCCTATGGCTGGTCGAAAGTGCTCACGAAGAACTATATAACTTTCCCGAATTTGAGTTTTTTGTCGCCAGGAACAAAATTAAAGTTCCGTATTATCCCCCCGCATGTACTTCTAATGTGTTAGTCACAATCCCACTTGCTACCATATTTTTTAAAACATTTTGAGCATTGGTGAGATTGCCTGCTTACTATGAAGAGAGTATTGCTTCTGCCATTATCTATCTGGTTTGGACTGTATTTTGATCCGAAATATGATGTGCCTACAGTTTTAAACAACAAAATACAATAATGACAAATAAGGAAATACATGCGATTTAGACACGCACTTTCTATATTTAGATAATTAAATTTGACGAGTTGTCAACTCAGCAAATCGGGGTGCAAGGATTATTAACGACGTAGTTTCTTTGATTGACAGCTTGAAATCTAAATTTCTATGCTCTCATAGGGCAATAAATACAGTAACTAGCACTTTCGTTTTATCAAGGGAAACGCGTATATTTAATTGGTATTGAGTTTGACCTGAAGATTTTAAGGAAATAAATAAATAAATATAAAGAAGATCTTAATTGGGAGCAAAAAAGACTTTATTTTAAATGTAAAAAATATTGTTTTCAGAAACTGATAATTGCAGTGCATAAACAACCCACCCGATTCGTCTGATAATCGCAGTGCATAAACAACCCACCCGATCCAGCTGTGTTGCGATTTTATAAGGGTTATAAGCGAACTGGTGATTTAATTCTGTGATAGAAATTGTCTCGCTTAAAATTGCAAAATGTAACACATACAATTGCAAAATGTCAACAGATAGTGAAAACAATCTTATTAGCCTATTTTGTTAATAATTTGATAAGGCAGAATAATTATCTTTCTTAAGGTCAAATAAAAACAACGGCATTTTTTAATTAAAACAAGTGGGGACTGGGGAGTCGTAGACATGTCACATGATTTGTGACGTAAGAAAAAAAATTTGCGGTTATTCCCCTTTATTTGTCCGAAGCTATTGTTATGCTTCCTTATGTTTCGCTTCTTAGTTCTTACCATAGACAAGATATATAATTAAGCAGCAAATACACAGTTAAAGAGTCAAAACAACAGTGGTTATTAACAATAGCCTACTACACCTTAAATTTATTAGTGAAAACTGTAGTAACTCTTGCGTTGTCTATATTTAATTTTTGAAATATTTTTTTCAATAAACCTTTAAATCAGTGTATGGGCGATTATCAAGGAATAAACTGTAAGCCTTTTAATGATATAATCTTAAGACCTGTCCTGGTTTCCAAAGTTTGCTTGGCCCGCCCTGCAATGTGTTTTATATTTAAACTGGCTGTTTTTAAATGATTTTTTAAATCATTAAATGTGGGCAACATCCTTAAAAAAACCCATTAATACAACCACACAGAATAGAGGCTGAGAATTGAATCCAACGTTAAAGTCTGGTTTGACCAAAGAGCTGTATTCACATTGGACTGACAATATTGTAGGCTATTACTGAAGTCCTGTTTTAAATTAATTTGGTTACTGATATAGAACTGTGTGATGTAGATATTTTAATTACATGAAACTGATAAACACTAAGCTGCTACTACAGCTAACCAGAAATTGGTTAAATGGATTCCGAACATGATTTTCGCTTGCTGTTACACGAACTTTGTGAAGGGCTAACAGACGAACATGTTGCCATGGTACGATACTTATGCAAAGATGCTATTCCGCAAGGTAAAGACCTGCCGACTGCTATTGATTTCATTAGTTACTTTGAATCCAAAGGCTGGATACAATCTGGAGATTTAGGATTTCTGGCTGAAGTCTTGTACCGCATAAATCGTCACGACTTATTAAAAAAACTACCAGGAGTTAAAAATCGACGAGATTATGAAGATAGCTATCTGGAGCAGGGTCAGAATTTTACTGCCTTCAGAGTTACGTGTTTTATGCTTGCAGATGAATTGACCCTATCTGATTTAAAAATCTTAAAGAATCTATGCTGTGCAAAAATGAGTCAACGAAATCTTCGAATGTCGGAGGATGTTTTGACATGGCTAACTTGCATGGAACAGGAGGATTTGGTATCACCAGATGATTTGGAATTTATCATTAAAATTTTACAGCGTTTGGACAACCAAAAGCCTTACAAACTTTTTCAAAAGCTTCGAGATGGCGACAACAGCATTATGTTGCCGAAACATAAACAGAAAGCTTTAATGTCATCACTGCATTCTCATGTGGCTGGTTCATCAAACTTATACATGAATAACAACTTTTACCAAAGTTCATCTTCAAAGTTAGAACCTCAGCATCATAATAATGGCAACAGTCGAGTGTTTAGTAATGAGACATTACATTACAATGCTTCATCACTGTATAGAAACCCTAGCTACACAACTGCACCAAAATCCTATGATACTCACCATGTTGCCAATGAAAGGGTTTTCAATGTAGATGATACAACAGAATCTTTTAAAGAACATCAAAGAAATGTGCCCCAAAATACATCTCCGGTAGAAAGTAGCGGTATGTCAATCAGCACCTCTCAAAGTAGAGATACCATGAGACCAAACAGTCTATTGCCAGCTAGTGAAAATAATGTGGCGAATGCACAGCAACAGCATATGACACATTATACACCCACCAGCATGGCATGTTCCACTGAATATTCCAACACTGAAAATACATGCTCCAATCCCATCACTGAGCAAACTGTGGAAGCAACAATGGAGCCAACTAATGCTGTTTATACAGATGCATGTGTGCGAAACGATGTAAAATATGAGCTTGGTCAAAATAAAAAAAACACAATAAGTAAAGATGGGAATATTGAAAAAATTACCCTTGATAAATACCCTATGGAAAGAAGGGGTTACTGCTTGGTTATCAATAATGAGAATTTTGAAAACAATGTAAATGAAGATGAGGTCAGGAGAAGACTTACCATGTCAACAAGTAGTGATTATCCCGTTCCAAATGTCGGGTTGAAAAATCGAGTTGGAAGTAGAAGCGATGCTGAAAGTTTAAAGAGGTTATTTATAAGTTTTGGGTTCACGGTGGATGTAAAATATGATCTTGATCAAAGGCAGATAGAGAAAGTGATTCAAGAATACACAAAGAAAGACCACTCATCGAAAGATTGCTTTGTTTGTGTCGTTATGTCCCATGGTCTGGCAGGTTGCGTTTATGGCGTTGATGGGCTATCGGTTTCCACGTCAAAAATTAGCAAATCATTTCGACCAGACAATTGCCCCAGCTTGATAGGCAAGCCAAAAATATTCTTTTTTCAAGCTTGTCAAGGTGATAGAACTATGGACGGCCATTCAGCACCAGTGGATGATGTTGAAAGCGATGGACTTCCTGGTCGTCAAATCGTCCCAAGTGAGGCTGATTTTTTGATCGGCCATTCAACAGTGCCAGGCTATTTATCTTACAGAAGCCGCACAGATGGAAGCTGGTTCATCAGCACCTTGGTAGAGAGTCTTGACAAGTATCACAAACATGAAGACTTACTTAGCATTATGATTAATGTCAATCAAGAAATGGCAACCAAGCCTTTCAAGCAAATGCCTATGCCAATCGCGACATTGCGAAAAAAAGTGTTTTTCGAAAAATGCCTTCCACAGCCCATTGTTTCTACTGAGGAAAATGAAGAGTGAAACAATATCCGGTTTCTGGTTATCAGGTTAATTCACGTATGACATGGTCAATATTTACATGCTCATACTATCATTATACTAATACATACTTTTTGTAACATTATTATAAAGATAAACCATTACTGGTGTATACAAATAAATATCACTGGTGTATAAAAAAAGCAGTTTATATAGTTTGTGTGGTAGATTACTGTATAGATATTAGCCCTGCTCATAATAAGAGTAACTTTATTTACGTACCGTACATTTTTTAATTATTGATCTGAATTTAATGATAAAGTGTAAGTTCCTTAGTTCACTTGTATTAGTATATACCAGATTTAAATAAATTTAAAGATAATTATCTTCATACATTTTTACGTCAATCTGAATGATTTTTTTTTGTTTGTAAATACTGTGCATGATTGCTTGGTGTAAATACATCCAACCAAATTTCCTGCTCATGAAATTTGTTGAGTAATACATATCGTTTGGCTTGAGCCTTGACGGAAAAAAAACATTAAAACGTATTAGGACTGTTTACTGAACTAAAAATATATTACTAGAGAGTGTCAACCATGTGTTTAACCACCATTATTTGTAAAACACATGTTATATGCCATATATTCATGCTACATGTTCCCTAACCACAATTTGTATTTTATACACCGAGTCATCGAGTATGTAGTTTGTTTCTGCAAGCATAAATGCATGGGTCCCATATTCAACCAAAATTATTTTCCATGTGTAGTTATGGGTCCCATTTGAAAAAATGGGACACATATTGTTTTTGTCCGTTTTTTTTTCTTTTTTTTTTCTTTTTTTTTTTCTTCGTCAAACGCTTGACAGGCATGGCATGGCGCCCCGACATCTACCAGAAGGAATAAGGAATCGCAATGAAACTTAGTGATTTGTTAGACAACATGGCCTAGATATGCAGAAACCAAAATTTTGGGTAATAAATTTAGGTGAATTCCCCTTGGACGTTAAAAACCAAAACGGTCATTTTTTTCTAAAAAATTAGCATTTTAGGCCATAGCGCTTGAACGGCTGCTCCAATTTGAATCAGATTTGGTGGAATGTTAGTGCACTAGTCACTGATTTAACACTTAAATGAAATAAAAAAAATACCTGGGGAAATACCTAAAAAATTAAACTTATGCTGTTAAATGATAATTGTGAAAGGCATGCCATGTCGCCCTGACATCTACCAGAAGGAATATTGGAATTGAAATGAAAATTTAACATTGGTTTGACAGCATTATCTAGATATGCAGAAACCAAAATTTTGGGTGATAAATCAAGGGGAAATCCCCGGGGGCGTTAAACACCAAAACGGTATTTTTTCTCAAAAAAACTTAGATTTTTTGGGCATGGCGCTTAAACGGCTGCTCCAATCTGATTCAGATTTAGTGGAATGTAAGTGCATTACCTACTAATTTAAAAATTAAAAAAAAATTATCTAGGGAAATACCCTAAAAAAAGATTTTGTTCTCAAATCATGATTGTGACAGGCATGGCATGACGCCCTGACATCTACCAGAAGAAATAATGAAATAGTAACAAAACTTGGTCATTTGTTAGACAACATGGTCTAAATACGCAGTAGAAAAATTGTGGGTGATAAATCTAGGGGAATTCCCCTGAGACGTTAAAATCCAAAACGGTTATTTTTCTAAAAAATAGCTTTTGGGGCCATAGCGTTTGAACGGCTGCTCTAATTTTGAACAGATTTGGTGGAATTCTGGATCGTTAGCCACCCACATATGTAAAAACAGAAACTTATGTACTAAGCTCATGGGAATTCCCCGAAACCATCAAAAACTAAATCGGGCTGTTTTAGGAATTAAGCTTCATTTCAATACAGCACTTGAAGAAAAAGCTTTAATTTAAAACATCTGTGATGAATTCTTCGTTAATCTAACATGATTGTTCTTTTTTTTACCTACACATGGGGAAGAAGTTTGGTTTGATAACTATGGGACCCATGCGTTTATGCTTGCAGAAACAAAAACTACATACTCATTGTATAAAATACAAAATGTGGTTAGGGACCCTGTAGCAGTAGCATTAATATATGGCATAGGCTACAACATGTGTTTTACAAATAGTGGTGGTTAAACACGTGGTTGACACTCTCTAGTTAAATAAAGAATAAACGTCTTAAATTTACAAATTTCACCAAAAATGTTTTAAATTAAAGCTTTTTTTCAAGCGCTGTATAGTAAAATGAAGCTAAATTCCCAAAACAGCCGAATTTAGTTTTTTATGGTTTGAGGGAATTCTCCTAGGTTAAGTAGATAAGTTTCTGTTTTTACACGTGTGGGTCATGTTATGTAACAATTCTTAAAGTTTTAATATGATTTATTAATTTCTTGTTGGAGATGTCAGTGCAATATGGCATGCCTGTCACAATTATAGGATAGGATATTCATCTTTATCCCCGGGAATGGGAAAACCAAGGGGGTTATCACACGGGCAATCGTCAGATCTGTAGTAGACATTCGCGGTTTATATAATATTTTTTGCACATTGTATTAAGTTATATTAAAAGTGTTGTAATGGGCGCTTAATGCGCGCACAGCTGTTGACTTGCCAATCATTTCCTATGAAACAGACTATAATCCAAAAAAACACTTCCTTTATAATTCTTCCCACACATTGCGCCATACAAGCGCCTGTGTAAAAACTTATTGTATCAGATTATTATCAGAAACGCGTTCTGAAATGTAGACAAGCACTGCCTGCTTGAAGATGATATCTTCAAGCATGTACAATGAACCAGTTTAACTGTACGAATTGTATTGTATATCAGATTGCAATATATCAATAAAGAAGTTTTTATGGATCCGGATTGCCATCTATTTTAGTCTTGGCTGAGGTCTGTTAGTTGGGGCAACCTCATGCCAGAATTAGTGCAGGCACAAGGCCCAAACCCAAGCCTGACCTAAGACAAAATAAGGAAGACCCCCACAGATCACCTCGCGCCCATCGTCGGGTTACCGGAGCTATTGCAGTGTGTTGTATATGATAGACACGTTCCTTCAATTTGGTAGAAACCATTAATGCGCTGGGTTCAGGCAATGTCCGTAAAGTGCCTTGCCCAAGGACACAACCGACTAGCTAGCGACCAGTTTCGCACCTTCAACCTTTCGATTGAAAGGCGACGCGCTTAACCGTTAGAACAACGGGCCGGACTTATAATTCAGGAGCATACCTTCGTTTTTTATGGGAATTACCCCAAGTAAATGTTTTCTTTCTTTTAATTGGCACAGAGTCTAATGGTCTAACATTTAACCGAATCTGATTAAAATTTAGCGCTATGCCCATAAAAGCTAATTTATTAGAAAAAAAACGTTTTGGTTTTTAACGTCTCAGGAGACTTACCCAGAATTCATTACTCAAAATTTTGGTTTTTGCATATCTAGACCATGTTGTCTTACATATGTAAAATTTTCATTGCGATTTTATAACTTCTTTGGTAGATGTCGGGGCGACATGGCGTGCTTGTCACAATCATGATTTGAAAACAAAATCTTATTTTTAGGGTATTTTCCGAGGTAATTTTTTTATTTCTTCTAATTGTTATATCAGTGAGTAATGCACTTACATTCCACCAAATCTGAATAAAATTGAAGCAGCCGTTTAAGCGCTATGCCTATTGTTTGTAAAAAATACCGTTTTGGTTTTTAACATCCTAAGGGAAATCCCCTTGATTTATCACCTAAAATTTTGGTTTCTTCGTATCTAGACCATGTTGTCCAACAAATTACCAAGTTTCATTGCGATTCCATTACTCCTTCTGGTAGATGTCGGGGCAACATGCCATGCCTGTCAAGCGTTTGACGAAGAACAAAAAAACGGACAAAAACAATATGTGTACCATTTTTTCAAATGGGACCCATAACTAAATCGGGCTGTTTTGGTTTGATAACTATGGGAGCCATGCGTTTATGCTTGCAGAAACAAACTACATAATCGGTTGTATAAGGTACAAATTGTGGTTACAAGGTGAATATATGGCATACAAAATGTGTTTTACAAATAGTGGTGGTTAAACACGTGGTTGGCACTCTCTAGTTATGATCAATTTGGAACGGTCCAGAATTTTCCCGTTTAAAATTCCCAGTTTAATATTACCAAATTTTGGATAATCTAACCACCATTTTTCCATCCATCTTATTACGGTAATTTTTTCCCACCACACAATTATAACTTCGTCTTTTTAACATGCCATTGCGTGTTTTTTGTACGCATGCATGCCGCGTGTGCGCTCTGTACCGGGTCTTAAAGACGAAACAGTCGCATCGCTATGACTTGATTTACCAACACAGTATCGTACTGTTATTTACTTTGTTATGCTGTACCACCACTTCAACATATTGTTAGTATAGGATATTTATGTTTTATTCCCGTAAAAGTGAAAACCCAAGGAGTTTAAGGAGGCGTTCAACTAATTATTCTCTCTCCGAAGCAAACTGACCTCACAAAAACGGATGTCACTCAAAATCCAGACATCGGAAGTCTTAGATTTTTTCACAATTTAAAATTAAAGCTTGGATCTGACCCCTAAACTAAAAACCCCACAAAATTTTGTTTAAACATTTTGAGCCCATACCCCTTCGTACATCGGCAACTTTGTCCCTACAAAACAGCTAGCAGATGCACAATCAACACCTTTATTTCACAAAGCACTGCTTCACGATTACAAAACTTTACAGCTAAACGAGAACACCGGCGCGCAGCCTAGCACATGCTGCTTTCAACAAAACAAACATTGGGAAATCGCCACCATTGTTACTCAGCAAAACACTTGTTTAAAAACACTGACTCATGGAGGGTACCACTCGTCACATCCTGCCGTTCATAGAGGTCTTAATTGGTTATACGCCATCTTAACACACGAACAATCGTCAGATCACCCGGGGAAGCCGTCGGGTTACCGGAGCTATTAAGTGTGTTATGTATGATTCACACGTTCCTTAAATTTAGTATACCCCATTAAGCCGATGGGTTCAGGCAATATCCGTAAAGCAGGGATGTCCATGCGGCCCACCTGAGATTTTTGTGCGGCCCGCTAGTCATTTTCACTCCAAGTAGTATTTTAAACTTTAAATCTTGGCCTAATTTAAATGTATCAGTCAGCTTTTAGGAACGCAGTAAACATCAAAACTACAGAAAGAAACCGACTGACGACAAACACTTATCTCATTGACTTTGTATTGCAGAAATAAGTTTTTGTTTCTTTCTATATGTGTGTTATTTCGTCCCTGTTTTATTTTTTTTTAATTGTTTCTTTATGTACCCATTCAGGGTTGAAATTAAGGGATCGCGAATCGCTATTCGCGAACCATTTTCTAAAGATCGCCAATTACAAAATTTAACATAATCGCGAAAATATAAATTACCGTTACTGATTTCGCGCACTTTTAATAATAAATCCTCAACACGTTAATATAACATCGTTTGCCTTTAACATAACATTATTTATTTACCTTGGCTTTACTTTGCATTATTGGCGTATAATAAGCATTGCTATCACAAGGCAATAATCGCCATTATGCGCTAATATACCTCGATTCCTTTATTTATGATTGGCGAGATGCGACACGCCCCTTTTGAATTTACGTTTATTGCAATTTATCATTACTGTAGTAACTGTACTACTAAATAACGGTACTGTCTGGTTTATGAAATAGATATCTTTCTGGTCGTTTAAGGCAATTTATCATAACCAAACTTTTTTTAGCGCGCTCCTTATCCGCGCATTTCGCAAATCATTTCAAAACCATTAATTTGAACCCTGCGCCATTTTTATTGAAATTTAATAGGTTCTGCGGCCCAGTGAATTATTTTAAGTGACAACGCGGCCCATTACAATAAAAGGTTGGACATCCCTGCCGTAAAGTGTCTTGCCTAAGGACACAACAGTACTAGCGACCAGTTTCGAAGGTGTACCCCTTCGGCCATAAGGCGACGTACTTATTCACTAGACTTACCTGTGGGGTTAAATACTGTACAGTACTTAGTTTCACCGTACATTGTACTGTTACAGTAGGTACTTTGTTTACTGCGAACGCCACACTGTTACATTGGTTAAGCCAGCGGTTCCCAAACTGTTTTGTTGGCGGCGCCTTTTGTAAACTTATTAAACCTTGCAGCTCCCTCATAAAGCCAAAATTTTCAAACTGCATGTAGGCTATTGTATATTATCCAGACTATAGCATGCATTTGGATGACCATTTAAACTCTTTAAAACTATTCACTAAAACAATGCCATGTTAGTGAGCAAATAGTGGCAGATAATACCGAACAATGGATTTTACAAGTAAAACGAATGCTGTATGCCAGTATATGGGTTGCACACCAGGCTCAAACATTTCCAATTAACGTTTTACTGGTGTAACACACATGTACTGTTTTTTTTGTGAAAAAAACAATAAATGCAGCAATTTCCGCATGCTTTCGCGGCGCCCCTGGCAAAGTCTCGCGGCTCCCCAGGGCGCCGCGGCGGCCAGTTTGGGAACTGCTGGGTTAAGCTATGAATTTCACGATATTTGGACTTCATGTGGTTTACGGCGTCGACTTCGGTTTTTATGACCATTCGATAATATAACCAAAATGGTCTGGTCCCAAGGTGGTCATATACTAAGCGGCGCCTTCTGCATATATATATGAAATCTCCAATCAAGAAGCAAACAAATAGGTTCCCGAGTACCAACCTTAGTTTTACCTATCGACTGTCAAAAAATTATTGGCACCGAAAATTTGCAAAAAAGCGGTCGTTCTTATTTTCTTGGGTCTGTCGAGAATTTCCCTTGTGCAATTTACCTAAAAATTTTGACTGCATCTCCAAACCATTTTAGCTAACACCTCCCACAAGTATCAACTTGATTGGACATTTCATCTATATATTGATCAAAAATGAGACTGACAAGTTTCAGTGAAATTGAATTATAGGAAATTTTGCGAAAAAAGTTTAAAGGTTAAAATATGGGTATGGAGTGTACGCATATTTTTAGTTCCTGTTTAAATTCTGTATCTCTTAATTTTAATTTTGAGATTCCAGCTCTTTCACGAGTAATAATGGTGTATTTGTGAGTTATTATGTGTTCATTTTTGTATAAAGGAACACATATTGTTTTGTTCGTCAAAATCTTTGACAGAAGTGTCTTGTCCGACTGAGATATTTTAAAATAAGTTTTTTTTGTCCGACCAATTTGCTTGGTAGGTTAGTGCGTCGCATTTCAGCCAAAGGATTACCGGTCCGAAAATGCTCACTAGCTAGTTGGTCGTGTCCTTGGGCACCTAACGGACATTGCCTTAACCTGGTAAAATGATGTGTTCTACCAAATTGAAGGAATGTTTGAACCATACACAACCTACTGCAATACCTCCGGTAATCTGAAAGGTGGGCGCAAGTTGGTCTGACGGTTGACCGTGTGTTAAGGTCGTAATGGGTTTTTCCACTCACGGGGATAAAGATGAACATCACGTCGCGCCCACCGTCGGGTTACCGGAGCTATTGCATTGTGTTCTGATATTTAACACGTACCTTCAATTTTGGTAAAACCCATGAATCCGCGATTCGAATCTGCAACCTTTCTGATTTGTGCTGTATATATATATTTTTTTAATTTAGGCGTGAAAACTTCCGCGTTGAAGATGTTAGCAATAACGAAAAAATACTGAAAAAAACCTTTTAAGTTTTTTTTCCAATAATGCATCCATTTAGACTTTGGGTTAACCCATATTAATAGTGTTTTAATTCTTGACTTCGTATCCAAAATGAACACATTTTGTTTTTACCAATTTTTGTATTTTTTATCTACGTTTTACAGTATTAGCAAACCAATGTCATCAAGTAGAGTTTAAAATAATGACATATTCTACTCTTATCTCGTGTTACCTGCAAAGATAAAATGGATTTTTTTACCAAACATGTGATGGGGTTATATCTTTTCTGACCGTTGTCGTCAAGAAGAACTAATCAAAGCAAAAAAACCTTTGGATGTGGTAAATAAAAAGACTAAATATTGTGAAGCCCAAAATTTAGGATTTTACCCGGGGAACAGGTTTTATTGAAGACTAAATATAGCCTACCATTACCTCATTACTAAAGGTTTTGAGTGTGGTTGAATTCATGTGAATTTCCTGGAAAACGGTGGAAGGTGGATCTGTCGAGTCACTATTTTTTATATTGAAATTTAAACCCATAATTCCACTGAATTCTAAAAAGCCTCGCATTAACCCATCTTGGCTATTTTAGCTTACCTGGCTTTTTATACATCATCAGCTCGACTAAGTATCCAGCAACAATCACTTAAAACTTAAACCCTCTGACTCTATTTTTACAAGGTATATGGATTCTAACGGGCACAACTAATTTACAGAAAACAGAATTACAGAAATGACAGAAATTTGATACTAATTTACAGAAATTACAGAAATACAGAATTACAGAAAAAATCCATTTCTAATTTACAGAAATACAGAAGAGAAATACGGAAAACAGAAAAACGGAAATACATGCAAACCTGTACTGGGTTGAAATATTAACGACGGAAATGTCCCAAATTTACGGAAATTAACCGATTCTCTTTTCTGTCACCGTTTTAAACGACAGAAATGCCTTAATTTACAGAAATGAACCCGTTCCTTGTTTTGTCATCGATTTCAATCGACAGAAATGTCCTAATTTACAGAAATGGACCCGTTCCCTATTCTGTCACCGTTTTCAACGACAGAAATATTTTAATTTACAGAAATGGACCCGTTCCATTTTCTGTCACCGTTTTTAACGACAAAAATGTTCTAATTTACAGAGATGAACCCGTTCTTTTTTCTGTCACCGTTTTCAACGACAGAAATGTTCTAATTTACAGAAATGAACCCGTTCTTTTTTCTGTGGTCGTTTTCAACGACAGAAATGTCCTAATTTACAGAAATGGACCCGTTCCCTATTCTGTCACCGTTTTCAACGACAGAAATATTTTAATTTACAGAAATGTACCCGTTCCATTTTCTGTCACCGTTTTTAACGACAGAAATGTTCTAATTTACAGAAATGAACCCGTTCTTTTTTCTGTCACCGTTTTCAACGACAGAAATGTTCTAATTTACAGAAATGAACCCGTTCCCTATTCTGTCACCGTTTTCAACGACAGAAATGTCCTTATTTACAGAAATGGACCCGTTCCCTATTCTGTCGCGGTTTTCAACGACAGAAATATTTTAATTTACAGAAATGGACCCGTTCCATTTTCTGTCACCGTTTTTAACGACAGAAATGTTCTAATTTACAGAAATGAACCCGTTCTTTTTACTGTCACCGTTTTCAACGACAGAAATGTTCTAATTTACAGAAATGAACCCGTTCCCTATTCTGTCACCGTTTTCAATGACAGAAATATTTTAATTTACAGAAATGAACCCGTTCCCTATTCTGTCACCGTTTTCAACGACAGAAATGTTCTAATTTACAGAAAGGGAACCGTTCCCTATTCGGTAGTCGTTTTCATCGACAGAAATTCTGGATT
>CH002300.1:275041-298437 GCA_000149265.1 Ciona savignyi
CCATCCTGGAAGGTTTCACATATATTTTGTCTACGTATTTGAAATTGGTCGTTGGCTCGAAAACAAATAATTTTTTCAGGTGATTATGACCAGCACAGCAACTAAAACTTTTCCAAACTTAATTCTCAATGTTAAAAAAACAAATATTAGTCTTCAAACACAATGTTTATTTTACATACCCTAGGTATCAAGTTGTTTATGCTACATATGCTTCGTCTGTGTCAAGCTTTGATTAACATAAGTGTTTATTATTATTTTAAATATAAATAAAACTAAAAATATAAATGATTTAAAACATTAAATAGACAATGAGACTTTTGAAAAGTATGTTATCGTTATTTATGGACATATGTCAGATTAATATGAAAGGAACTCACATTTTACGGTGCACATATGCTGCTTGATTTAGTTTTTCCTCAGTTGCAACTTGCTTCCCCAACCACATATCTGATACTGCATGCGAAGTATGTGTAGCTGTGGGGAGTGAAAAAGTAATAATATCATGCTTCAAAACATTATATCCTTCATTGAATATGAATAGAGTTATGAATTTGGTGGCACGTTGAGACATGGCCATTCACACTACTCCTTACTAAGTAAGAATGTCTTGACATTTTATATTCGAGCATACATACTTTATTTTTGGTAAACATTCATAGTATATTGTGTACTATTCAATGCCTAAAAAATCCCAGAAAGCGTTTATTCAGTGGGATGTCAGTAAATAAAGAATGTTTAATCATTAAAACTCTATTTTAAAACAGCATATTCTTTGCATAATTCTTTATTATGAAATAATTAAAAGTCCATAAATACAATGTAGCATTTATCACTGAACAAAATTGGAGTAAAAAAAAAAAACTTTGATAAACATACATCATTAACTTCGGGCAGAAGTAAAAATGGTCACTGGTAAAAAGAAATAACTGAAAAACTTACGTAAAGTTTTCTTCCCGGCATTTTTAAAAGCAAACATAGCACGCACGATGGCACGCAGGACTCCCCAGCGAACAACAGCAGCGGGGGATTTGGAAACAATTCCCTGGATGAAACTGGACTGAGAGGTTCGTACCAGAGTGATCAGGTCTTCTCGCACTTGGTCGTGGTTTTTCTCACGGAAATCCTACAAAATAATCATTTTTATCTTTGAATATCTATTAAATTTATGAAACAAAATGAATTCGTGTTTTATTGTTAAAAAATTGTGAACTAAATGTATAATATAATGGAATTTAAAGAACCCTTTTGCATTTCTTTAAATCATATACCTGTACACGTCACAAAAATTAAAATTAAAATCACTTCTCACATTATTACAACCTAGGCTACTATCATTTTACTTTAAAAATAAAATAATTTTTATTTCAAAGCAGCGTTTATCTTTAATCCTTCATTTTAGTTTTGTAAATGTTGTTTTATTGTCTACAAAACAAGCAGTTTTGTAAATATAATCGTTCGGCTCAGCCATGATGAACACACACATTTGCGTATGTGTTTGTCTTATTATAAATTTGTCTTGAAATTTTAACCACAGCTGTTTCCTTTTAAAGCTTGGAATGCATCACAACTATAACACACAGGTTGTTAAGAAAAAAACTTGTTGAACTGTTTTTTTCTGATTTAAATATGATTAGAATTATGAAAAAAATCTTAAGTAGGATAGTTCCTTTGACATACGACTCGAGGTCATCATATTAGAGCTGATAAATAAGGAAATGAAACCATGAGTTTATTTTAGCCACCACCTACGAATTTTCCACCTACAGGCACAACACAGTTCTGACAAGTTTTGCTTCGGATATCATCCATTACAATTTCATATTTAGCTGAAGTTAACTAAGCTTATCAAGCTTTTGGTGTAAAAGATGCCAGCAATTTAATGAACAATTGTATAGATGTTATGTTACAATCTTTATCAATTCTTCTGCCACTTTTCTTTGGTTGGTAATGCTACAAGGCCCCGGGGTTTGCCACAGTATTAGGAATATCATGCAAACATCAATTTGTGATGTTCCAACCATGTCAAGTATCTTCAACGGAATCGGAATCTTTCCCAGAACACTCCCTATACAACCAATACCCCGGAAACTGTATTCGCGAAAATGAAGACTGCAATTGCATTAAATAATGGACTGCACCTTTAAAGAACTGTATTCATTTCAACCAAGTATAAGTTCTGCAGCTCATTAACTAGTTAATAAAAACTAAATAATCCAAATTATTTAAATTTGGTCACAAAGTAAGAAAATTGAATAAACTTGCCAATTTTCATAGTGAAAAAATTGCGCAGTACCAAGTTTAAAAGATATATATTTAACACGTTTTTAGTGTATGTAAAAAAAAATTTTTAAGTCCCAAGATGTGATTTTTTAATCTGGTTTTGGTGTAACGATACACAATAGTTGATAAAATTTAAACTTTGCAAAAATTTTATTTGATCACAAACTATTAAAGCGGTATGGGATTAAACTGTTGAAAGAGCTTAATCAGCATAAACCCAACTCAAACTGAGCAGCTTAACCAGGATAATAAGATTAATAAGTTTAATTTAGAAAGCTCAACCAAGTAAGTACAATAAAGGCTTGAAATATAGGGTTAAGGGTATAGCATATTAAGAAAAAAAATTGCAATGCGGATATGTTGGCAAACACACAACTCTGCCCAGGAAAATATAAAAAATAATTCTGCAGTATAAAGAGTTAGGAAATCAATATTGATTTTTGTTTTTTTAATTAAAATGTTTGTCAAATTACCTTTACCTAGTCAAACTAACAAATTATATTATTCTTACTAGCAAAAAAAGGAAATACATAAAAACACCTTCCTTATTTCAATAGTTTTATAAGTTCAGTCATAACGCTACACAATCATACTATGTTTTTTAGACCAATTGAGGTTAGGCACATGGCGATTTGACCATATTCCAGTTTTCTGACTATACTCATTTGTTCCCAGGAAATCATTTTTATCGGAATTTTTGTTTTGTATTGTTTGTTTGTTTGTTTAGTGAAAACCAAATATCATATTTTTCGCATGATAAAGTTTTATTAGTACTTTAGAAATATCATTTTTTTAAGATAACTCTAGAAAATGACAAGCAATTTGCAACCTCATTCCTTCATCTAGATTAAATTTGGATGGATTGAGTGCCAGCTATTCACAAATATGCGTCATTTATTGACGAAACCTCAAATTAAATCACAGATTCTTAGATTAAATTTAAAGCTTAAACACGAGAAAACCGTCAGTGGAAGAAAGGTGGCTGCTAAGAAAAAAGCATCGATTAAAGAGATGTCAATAAAATAAGTCAGGTTACCATAAAAATTTATTTCGGGCCAAAAAATCTATGTAATAGTTTAAATAACTTAACTGTGTGACATGGTTTATTGTGATGAATAAATATCAGATTACCTTAAGTCATTTTGATAAAGTTAAAATTGCAAATAGAACCATGCATTTAGAATTTTACCTACACCCTGAAAATTGCACTTAAAAATGCTGAAACATTATGATTAAAACTTGAATCAACTTAACAGCTGTTCCAACATGCATATAAACAAACAAGATAATAAACTTTTGCACGACTGGCAAAACAAAAAGTTTACAAGTATGCACTGGATGTATAAAGTCTGGTCTTTACTATATGAATGAATGTCGAATACAAAGCATTTAGCTTTCTTTGTTTTCATAGTATATACCACATACTACAAGTTGCTATCATGCTGTGATAATTTAAAAAAATAACTATAAATGAAAAACTCCCTAAATAATTACTGTAAAAAGGAAACCGATCTGGATAAAATTATTTATATTATATTCAAATAGTTTCAAGTGTATATTATAAATATATTTCCAATAAACTGTTTTTATTTTTAATATCTTTCTTATTTGGCCCAAAATAAAGTGTTATTTCAGCATTTTTATATTACTACTGGTAGCTTACTACAGGTTAAGTTACAACCCTAAGCAATATGCTATGGACCTTCTGGTAATTTATCAAGTGTGCAATAAAATTATGTAATACATATTTACGTGGAAGCTCAAATTTTAAAATGGCTCTATAGGCTATTCTAGATTTGAATTTGTTGAATCTTTATTAACATGAATACTTTTGTACTCGTATAATGATGCATATTTATATAATAAAAGAATCCTGGCAAAATGCTTTAAAATGTAAAAATGTTTTATAGTTATCTAACTTTATAGTTACGTATAAAAGATGCATTTATAAAATACGCCAACTCCTACGCTACCTGCATGGAATTTATGATGAAACATATTTATATGCCGATGGTTGTATGTGCATGTCTGAAAAATCGAATGGCGCAATTTCACATTAGCCCTTTGAACTGAAATATTATTGGCGTAACTAAATGGCATTTTTTTAAATAAATTAAGTTTAGATGGACATTGCTTCAATAAGGCATTAAGTATCAATACTCTGATTAATTATTTTGTGAAACTAAATCTGGCTAACACCAAATAATTATGGAATTTTTTAAACCTAGGATCTTAAATTTCGCAGATATGTGAACTCAGTTTAAAGAGTTAAAAAGAATTTTCACTATGTTAAAGAAATATCGGTTTATTCTCTCCTATTATTATCATGAGCCAATGGGGTTTGCATGAGTCATCAAAACGAAACAACAGTCTGATACTTTTAACCAGGTGCAAGTTAAACCAGGGCCAAACAATCCATACATACACACTTATGCCACCTTTGCATCATATAGTTGAAAGAAAGGGGGGAGCTTTCCCAACTCTTACAAGAATACTTGCGTCACCATGACAGAATATTGGACTGCATGGTATTTCACTATTATTACCATTGACTCTGGATTTCCACTTGAAAACCAGTCCTAAATTCGAATTCTAATTGTTTACTGCACTGTATGTAAAATTTATCATTTTATTCAAAAACACCCAACATAAAATTAAATATAAACTCCAAACCTTGATCTGGTATTTCACTTTGCCAGCATAATGTACAATCATAAAGGCATCCTCTTTAACAACAGTGGTGTCATAGTACCGGGTGTTACCATGAACTCGATTGAATTGGGAGAGTAAAGTGTGGTTGTTGGCACCAGGGAAACTGGAGATGAAATAGAAAATTAAACATTAAAAAGGGCGAGTTGTAAAAGTTAAGAGAAATTTCAAAATGTTGCATTGCAACTTACAAATTGTTGAGAAGGTATGGTACTCTAAAACTATAACAGAAACCAAAACATAAATGTATAATAGACAACATTTCTTCTGTTTTTTGAGTTTCGTTAATTTAAACATATAGGCTTACTTTTGGCCAAGTTTTGTCATTTTGTGGGGCAAATAGGGGGAAAGTAGCATATTTAGCAATGGTAAAAATAAGTGAATAAAGTTAACTCCGCTATATTAAGCATACTTTTCATCTATCAAATGAAACAAGCCAGTTATTTTCTTCTCATATAAAAGCAAGCAACCAGAGTTATCAGCATAATCAACCTCTTTCCAAGTCAATCCTTCTGCTCTGTATTCTTCCTGGAAAAGTTTAAAACAAAATTTAAACACATTTTAAATTTTAAACACATTCTGGTGAATGTTAAAAGTCTACAATATCCAATAATAATTTAATCTCAGGCATGACGTCAATATCCAATTTCTTTGTGCAACACAAAGAACCTTGAAGGTATTTGAAATTGAAAATAAGAGTAAACAAAACTACAACCAATAAGTGTCAATAAATGGGTTAAAATATATAAAGTCAAAAATAATAAAATTTAAAATGAAAGGGAAAAGTTTACCTTTTAAAAATTAAGAAAAAAGAGAATACAATAAACAAAATTCTGAGGTCATGTTGCATAATGTGCAGTGGCACAAACTTCAAAAATGACTTTTTTAACATTATTAACCTTTTATCTTGAGCTATGCCACTGTGACATCAGATTTTAAAACAAGTAAAACAATAGTACAAAATTCACAGTACCGGTACCTGTTCCAGCTGAAATGTATGTTTTATGCAATAGTGTTGTAGATGCTCACTAGCATAGTTGATACAGAACTGCTCAAAGCTGTTTTTGACAAAATCTTCAAAGCCAAAAATATCAAGGAGACCTATCCATTGGCTCTGTAAAATGTTTATTAGAGAGTTTTAATTTTTACCCTCAAAATTAACCATCGCACATAATATTTTTTTTATAACTCATTCCAAAAGCTGACGCTTTACATCTATCCGGGATAAGATGTTTACTTTCTTTTTTCTTAAATTAGACATCTATTTAAAAGACCAGAAGCACTCCTTTTCAGTGAAAAAATATTTGCCTTTGCATTCAATAGAACAATACATTATCGTCTTTTGTTAGATTGGAATGTAACATTTATTTAAACAGTTTTAAGAATAATGGCAGAAATTGTTTTTCTTACATAAAGTTTACCAAAGGAGGATATGGAATTTAGAACCTGACAACCCTTACTTCAAGGAATCTATTTCTCCATTTAATGTTACTAATAATAACTACTTCATGATTATTACAATAATAAATCAATTAAGAGCAATGTCTAACCATTTTTACAATTTGGGTTTTAATTTTTGTTTATTATTTATGAAATGTTGGAAATCACAAATCACCACTACTGCCAAAATGTAAAAGTGATCAATTAATAAATCTATGAAACATATACATACAATACAAATTATTTGCTGTTTTAAATCAATACATTGGAAATATTAAAGGACATGTGGCAACCATTTGCTAAAAAATGGCTATCACAGATGAAGTTGCATTGACATGAACATTAAATAATAATAATTGACCACAGAGTAGCACCTTCATATCTATCTAACAGTGCTTCTTTTCCCGTTCCTGTATCGTGATTATATTCGTTTGCCATTTTTAAAAACTGGGGCAAAAAATGAATAAACTAAACTTCTCTTCGGTCATCACAAATACTAAAAATCATCAGCTGATTAACATACCTGCGATTTCAGTTTTGTGTCTCTGGTTTTCTGAGCCAGTGCCATGTTCACACTACTCACAGCCCAGTCAAATAAACTTTGATACAACGCTTTGGACATTGCATCACGAGTTGCTCTTGCCTAATGAATTATAATGTATAAAAAATATAGCTTTTTAAACCTTTTTAAAGAAATGTGGTAAAAATGTATCGCAATTGAGATTAACAAACAAAGTTTATCCATGCATAAAAAAAAAGAAATGTATGCTTGTGAGTGTAAACGTTATACCATGAGATTATAATTTTACGCTGTTTTTAACTGCTGTGGTCACCCAAGTTTAACGGTGCTAAACATAGGTTGTTTGGATATTATATCTTAGTGGATAATTAACCCACCTCTTCAAGTTTAAGTGATAAGACGAAACGTTCCCCAGCACCAGCTTTCGCTTTCCTCGTCAGCAAACATTTACGAACAACATTCTTATCCAGTCCAAGCAACAAACTAACGCTGGTTAGATAACTTTCATCTTGTATTTCTAGTGTTTCATCACGGCCAGATTTCTGAAAAGAATTTGGTTTTGGCTTTAACGATATTGTTCAGTGGACATCAAACTATACATGTCCTCACCATTTTGAAAGTAATATTTCCCAGCAATATAATGGCAGCAATAAGTCGGAAGATACTGCGCTGGGCACCAATGTAAAACCCCATTACTTCCATTGCTTGCCTTAACCTCTCCAACTCAGCAGGTGCATCAGTGTTCGCATGTTTGCTGCACTACATAGGAGAGTGGAATTTGAATGTGCATGTATTACCATAATGCATACAAATTGTATACTCAGAAAGAAAATTCCAAAAAAATTATTAAAGACCTTTGTAATTAAACTGATACTCCACTTAAATGGACCAAACTGGACATGAATGCTGATACAATTGTTACATTGGCTAGTTTCGACCTAACCTTTTGGCTTAATGCCTTTACACCCAACAACCTTTAATCTAAAAATCTATGCTATAACGCAATAAGCTATTCGACTGGAATATTGAACTTATCAATGCAAGCTAAAACAAATTTATAGATTTAGCCAACCTGTTTCAAGTAATTGTAGTTAGTGTTTTGATCTAGGTAGATTTCCTTTAATTCTTCAGGAGAGGTGCCATAAAGTAGGTAGTAGAATATATGGAAATTCCTGTCATAAATAATATAAACATTTAGTTTAACACAATGATATTTGTCCAGAACAAATTATGGTGCATATCATACATATTTGTCAATGATCTGTGCTTTTATTAATACAATGCTGCAGTCTGCTAGCGATGTTCATACCAGGTTGTACCAAAGCATGTTGCATGGAAACCAAAGTAAATAATAAAATAAGAATCTTTTTAAAGTTTGTAAATACAATGATATATGCCATAAGGATATATTGTTAAGATAATGTTGAATGATAATATCGTGGGAAATACCGGTTCCATTCTAGAATAAATATATATATATAGCATTGGAAACTACACAGCTGGAGTAATTACTTGAAACAGCTAAGGCTATATGGCACCTTAACCTTCTTATATTATTTATTAAAGAGTTGAAAGTCCCAGCACACAATGACTTATCACCACTGGGACATAGTGGAGGTCAAATTACTCCAGTCACCACATCCATAAAACAAGCATCACACCATTAGCATACTTTATTTATACGGGGCCACTGCGCATAACCTTAAAGGGGAGGCAAGATGCCCTGTAAGTGGTGCTACTGTCAACAAGAGGGAAGAAGTGGTTCTAAGTAAATGTTTTTCGCGGTTATGTTAACACTGGCTACCATATAGAGTCTTCTAGCTTGGATAGACACTACGTCATAGCATATAAGAAAGTGTTACCTGTATGCCTCGGTTAATCGTTGACCACTCACATAGACATGATACAATTACTCATAGTCTTGTTCAAACAAATGAAAAGTCACATGTATATGTAAAGAGGAAGACAACTCACATCCAAAAACTAAAACGAAGAAACTAAATTTCTAAAACGTCACAGCAATAAGACTAAAATCAATCAAGTTAAATCATAATTAGTTTTTAATCTTACTTTTCATTTGGTTCTTGATGTACCAGTCTGGATTTCTCCAGCAAATAAGTCTGAACATCGGCACTGTAAAGGTGTGTTTTAATTCTAACCAGTATACATTGTTTGGTTGTAAATTTGACTCTTTTATACCATATATTATTCAGTGAAATTTTAAATTGTTACTAGTATGTTTATAAGAATGTTACATTAATAGGAATTTACAACAAATGATTATTGAACACTAATTTACTATTATTGCTTATAAGTATGAATAGTACAATGTACAACCAAAAATTACATGATCAATATTCATTGTATTATTCGAACTAGCTGTACTCTTTTATAATTCTAAAGTACAATTACACAAAAAATGATATTAGAATTGCACTCCAAGAAACAAATTAATTATAAGTAAAGGTGCTTCAAAACGTTCTTACCCTGATAATAAACCACTTCCATAAAAATGAATCTTCAGAAATTTTCCAAATCTACTGCTATTATTATTGTGTTCGGTTTGAGCATTTCCAAAAGCCTGGGCATTAAATGGAAAATTAGATTTTACAGCCTAATTTAGTACCATTTATGACAAAAAAGGCTCCAGAGAAAATTAAATTAAGATGGATACGCATTACAGAAATATAAGAAGCCTATTGTACTGGAAGTGTATTGTTATTAAACAACATGTGTTATAATTATAGAATCTTACAAATATAAGTTGAAAATTTAATATTATTTTAACTCATGACCTGGGACTAACTCCGGGAACAGTATTTTTAATGTATTATATACCATATGAACCTGTCCTTAATAATTAAAAAAATTTCATACTTTTTACCCGATCCTATCATTCATGATTCATCATTTATTTACCCTGAGCCTCGATAGCTCGGTGCATGCTAAAGTTTACCCCAAGTCATATGATTCTCACCCACGGTCACGATATTTAGCCTTACATTTTCTTTTAATAGTAGGCCTTCTTATATTAACATATAATTTTTTTCAGTGAACCTGATTAAAGTAAAACAAATCAAGAGTTGACTAAAAACATTAAAAAACTTTATACCAACAGTATGTTTTATAATATTTGGTTTCGGAATATTAGAAAAATGATAACTAACCTCTAACACAGGACCAGCCCCTGTTAGCATGTTTTCTACGCCAGTCATGTAACTTTTTTGACAGAGTGCAAGGGAGTGGTGTACAAGGAAGTGAGTGGCTTGTGTCTTTCCTGATCCTGATTTTCCTGTGATCACTATGCATTGGTTTTGCTTTGTTTGTACCATTGTGTTAAATGCAGTGTCGGCAATTGCATAAATGTGCGGTTCCAAGTCCTCTTTCCGGCGATTTTGGTACAAAGTCATGTACTTAGGGTTGTAAATCGGCATAAATTTGTAAGGGTTAATTGAAATTAAGGTGTCAGCTGAGTAGGTGTAGATTTTGTCTTTTAAAAACCGTTTTCGTAAGATTTCTAAAATCTTATTTTGTGATAAGGAAGAAATAGCGCAAAGATCAGGACAATCGGAGTCTGATAGTTTTGAGGGTGGCAAGAAACCTTTGGAGGCCATGTCTCGTTCTGTAGAGACCCTCTCTGCTTTTTCGTGCCATGAGTTTGCGCCGTGATACATTACACTCCCACTTTCATCTGTTTCTCTCAACACAAACTTATATAAATGCTGAAACTGTGTCGGCCAGAGAAGCATTCTTTGCACTGGTAAATCAGACTGGGCTAAAATCATCTCTTCTCCCCTGTCTTTGTGCATCTCGACAAGAACGTATGAAAGACCATTTTCAATTCCCAATTTCCTTGTCACTTTTGCAACAACTTCAGCAGCTGTGGTACGCTTGGTGCAAGATATAGATTCCACAACAGAAGATGTTGAACAGTCAACTGGGTGGACATGAATCATATATGTTGCATCGAAGGCCATGATTTTTATGTTGTTCATTTAAAGACACTCATCCGGCAAATCATGGTATACAACAAACAGACTACACTTGATTATTTTACAATCTGCCCTACATGTTACTCTGCAAATATATTATATAACTAATATAATTATATGTCACAACCTTGAATCTACATATATATATATTATATAAAAAAAATTGTTTTCCTTTCTTGACAGCACAGATAGGGTATCATACATACCGATATAAAAATAAAATATTTTAACAGTTTAAAAACCGTCATCTTAAATTAGAATCTTGCTTCAATAAGATATCTTAACTTAAGCTCAAAATTGGTATTAAAACAAAACACAATAGGCCTACCGGCCAAAAAAATGAGTGAACAAAAAAATAAATTACACAGGAAACTTCCGCAGCCTCAACCACAATGCGAACGTGATATTGTAACAAATTCCTGTGTTCCATTGGGCTTTACTAATCTGCGGGACAGAAAGAAGAGAGGGACGGTTATTTTTATCACTAACATGAACGGTCGAGGCATATTAGTTGGGGGAAGGTTTTAATATGATATATCTGGATGAGAATAAATAATATTCCTATGGCAGTGTCGTCCAACTACTTTTGACTTACGGGGCATTTCACAAAAACGTGACAGCTTGCAGGTCACTTCCAACGAATGATCAGAAAACAACAGCCTTAACACATCAACACAATAAGGAAATTTTACCTCATAAGCATTGCTACATTAGCCTTCAGCCCTACAAATAGTCTAAACTAATAATTCCCTGGCGAGACACTATCATTTAAAAAAAAAACTTTTGTATGACATAACAATGAAACTCTTACAGTCGTAATAAATTTTGAAATACTTGTTCTAAATAAAATTACTGACTGTAACACAAATACAAATTATATCAATACTGTGAAAACTAACGGTCGCAAAAATCATTTTCATTTAAAAATCGTAGGCCTGTAGTTTGACCATGCTGTCCCATGGCAATATCAAGTTTCCTTGACTGATCAATTTGAAACAAGTACAATATATCTCAACAAAATACTTTGCATGTAGTGATCCTAAAAAACTTGCAAAAACCACATTCAGGTTTTGTTTGTTTTATCCCTTGCGCAACAACACAACCAACTCGGTACCTCTAAATACTACAGGAGCGCTTGGACCGCTTGGAGCGCATGTAGCGCTTAAATCGCTTGGAGCGCTTGGATCGCTTACTATACTTAGTAATTACAAAAGCCACGATAATAATGTTAGGGTTGGGGTTAAAGTTAGTTCTGGGGTTGAGATTAGTGTTTAGGACAGGGTTAGAATTACTTTCCATAGCAATCTAAGTGATCCAAGCGCTCCAAGCGGTCCTGTAGTATTTAGAGGCACCCCAACCAACTAGCCGTTGACTGGTTTTAATCCAACAAACAATCGATTACCAGCAAACTTTCCTTTTTCTTATCAACTGAGCTAAACTGCACAGTATTAAAATGAATTAATATCCTGTTGTTAGTATATTATTTTAAAAGATCAATTACACTTTATAACAGCACCTAATCCGTGTATAAAGGACACTTCTTTGCAGACTGGCAAGTCAGGCTACGGAAAGGACATTCATTTCTAATTTTTAGGCTAAGCAATTTTATTACAAACTAAAAGGAGGGAAAGCGGGAAGAAGGGTAGGGTAACTGCTCACTAAAATAAAGATTAGGGCATTAGAGTTAGTTTTAAACATAGGATTGGAGTTAAGGTTAGTTCTGGGGTTGAGATTAGTGTTTAGGGCAGGATTTAAATTAGCTGTCGTAATTTTAGTGAGCAGTTTCCCTCCTTCCCTCCTTTTAGTTTTGCCCTGTTACTACGACTTCGGTATAGCATAAAAGTTCTGTTTGTTTAATGGGAGTAACCAGTGTCAATTTCTTATAGGCCCAAGTTACAGTTTTCTCCACTTCAATCGTCTCACCAAACATTTCTAAATACTGTAAAAAACTACACTGGTGTTGTAAAACAAATAAACCGGAAAATCTGTCAATAAACGCAATTGCAAACATAATAGAGGTATCCAATATTACCAGTTCTCATTGGAGCGTAACTGTACGTCACGCAGCAATGGATCAGGATTACGAATTACGTCATCATAAATACAAACTAACCGGAGAAACAAAACTTTCTATTTATGGTATTGAATGGAATATTTTTTCGGAAATAATGCAGAAGAATTATCTTACTGTCAATCATTATAATATATCGCTAGATACCAACATCGAGTCTATCGTACTGTATTGAATAGGATAATATTGTATGATTAAGACTTAACTACGGTTTTAATTTAGCCTATTAATCCACTGGATTCAACGACGTTTATAAAATTAGCGTATGGTTTAGTCATAAAACAAAGTTACAGACTGTTTTCTACCCTAAAACCATTGGATTAAATAGAGACGCACTCGGTCAACTGAGATATTTTTTCTGGTCTTATGAAACGGTAAATCACAGGTCTTATGGGCAAAAAGGCTTAATAATAAACGTCGTTAAGGAATCGGGAAATTTTTTAAAGAAGTGATGTAAGAATAAAAGGTCAAGAAAGGTCAAAAAGTGATGTAAGAATAATATCTTGTGTGCATTCTATCCTATCATTCGTAGCACGGCGGGCAGCCAGGTACAGAATCGGCATTTGAAACATACAAATGACTTCGGACGTGTGTTATTTGGTAAATGGCCTAAATTGGCAAAAACAGGATAAGATAGCAAAACAAACAGTCGTTTAAATAACTGGTGATTTAATTCTGACGTCTTTAAATCGTAGTTTATTGAATTTAAAACAATTTAAAGTTGCCTTAGTACAGTAAGTTAAAAAACAACACAACTCATGCAACTTAACACAGCAGTTATCATAAAACCCTAATTTGCTGGTTCCGGCAACGTCTGCTACGTGGCTTGCTCCAACGACCTAACCAAAAATATATGTTACACGCACCGCCTAACAGAACAGTGGTTTCAGATTTGAAACTGGTCGGTGGCTAGTCATACATTGTCCGAACTCCGAAACCAGTGTTAATCGGTTCTACTAAATTGAAGAAACGTGTCAATCATACCCAACGCACTACAATAGCTTTGATAACCCAACGATTGTCAAGGCTATGCACTCGAGAGCGTTTTCCCATTCACGGAGGTAAAAATGAATATATAATAAAGCTATCCCGTTTGTAGGTTGTACGCGATGGTTTTTGTAGGTTGTACGCGATGGCAATGGTTATCGCAACAACCTTTAACATAAAATCACACAAATATATGCTTCGCCAACGCGACTGGGCATGATGTGCCGTATAGTATACACATAGCGCCGGGTTCGACATATAGAATTTTTCATTTTAGTAAAAAGTCAATATATAAACGATGAAAGTAAAATAAAGAAATTAGAAATATAGGATAGGATATGATAGGGATATAATATTCATGTTTAATCCCGACTGAATGGTGAATAACCAAGGGTGGGATAAACACACGGGCAAGTGAATCGTCAGATCACCGCGCGCCCACCGTTGGGTTACCGGAGCTATTGCATTGTGTTGTGTATAATTCACGCGTTCCTTTAATTTAGTAGAACCCATTAATCCGCTGGGTTCAGGCAATGTCCGTTAAGTTCGTCTTGCCCAAGAACACAACCGACTAGCTAGCGACCAGTTTCGAAACTTAAACCTTTCAGTTGAAAGGCGTCGAATTAAATCACCAGACTAACCGGTCGGACAATATGTATGGGTCATGTTTAATTTATTCGTCTGGTGGGATAAAGGTGATTTGCTATCAAGCAGTCTTGTCTATATAACTATCGGCAGGATTTAAACGTTCACCTTCTCCGAAGTCCATTAGTTTAGACGGCCAGGCTCTATGTTCTCCACGCTTCGTTTCCTTTCAACATTTGATCTGGCGTCGGGATGGGTCTTGTATTGTGGGAAGGCACCGTCTGCCAGCTGCCACACAGCTAAGCTTTCGTATCAACAGTTCACTCGCGAGACCAGCGCACTGCGCGTAAAAATCACTGACGACGGTGTGCAGAAGAGTAGTCTGGATAGGTTGGTTTTATATTATCTGCAATTCTATGGGTCATCATTTATAAGCGGGGATGACAGCAGTGGTTCAAACAAAATAAGAAAGATGTCCGAATTTGCCGATACAGACTATTTTTTTCAGAATTTGTCAAATAATAAGTTTTTATATACTTTAAAAACGTAAAATAACTAGAAATTGAAGTTTAAATAAGTTATTTTTTTGGAAAACGCATTCACAGGATGAACAGGCGCGGGTGTAGCACGGCCATTCCAACCATAATTTTCGCTTTTGTGCTTTGCCTAATTCTTGCGTGTGGAATCGTACTTTATGATGTCACAAGCATTAGGAACTACGTCAATGGTAGATCGAGACTGAACCGGAAGATTTCGGCATTCTACTACGATCGATTTTATGATGAGATACCGGAAACTCGGAAAACGGCAGATGAACCGGTGAAGCATAAAAACGAAAGCCCCACTGCTTTGGACGATATATTTATTTCTGTGAAAACGACAGGAAAGTTTCACCAATCACGAGTTCAGATCATAATTGACACATGGTTTCGTGACGCAAAGTTGCAGGTTTGTCTTTTACATTTCAGGTCGATTAACACAGACAAATGTTGTATTTGGTGGTTTCTGTCGAGCCAGCACCGGCCAAAATGTGTTTTTATGTGTCATTTTAAATGAATAGGCTTACATATTTGCATTTTGTTTCGAATAAATAGTGCATTCAGTTGGTTGGTTTCAAGTGAACGTGCTGCACTGGACGCAATAATTAACTCGACCGTTTAGTAGTGGGAACCATGCAATTATTATTAATTTCCCTGCATGCTATATAGCCTTGTCAGGAAATCAATTGCTGGTTTGTTAAATTTTTTGAAATTCTGTGAATTGGGTAGTGCAACTGACAAAGGAAATCCTTGGAATCGTTTTAAATCAGGAATACAATGCTAAGTCAGTGGCTAGCCATACAATTCCACACTTAACAATCCACTCTCTTCCGATTTGTTGTAACCTAAGCCATCATACCACCTGTTTATAATAGAACGGTTTATTATAACAGAGTCGTATTTCAGTGTGGCTTTCTCCTGCGCAAACATAAAACAAAAACCTCCATCAATAAAAACGCAACAAGTACGGCGTCAGTATTGATGAATGCGTATAAATCTCACCAACACATTTTTTCGCAGACATACTTTTTCACTGACATAGATGATGCAAATTTTGTTCAACAAACTGGTAAGTTAATTTATCGTGTTCTTTATTTAAAGTGTATGGGCTTTTCAAAAAGCTATATACCAATCCAATTTGTGTTCGGGTGAATATGTCGGTTCATGGCAACCTCTATTTTATTTTAGATAGGTAACTTTTGCTATCGCAAAATAGTGCTTTTAATGAATCTTTAATCAAAGTTTATTTCGGCGTATTTATAACGATGGTCGTTTTCCGCCTTTATACGATCAGGGTAAGATATCCATATTTATTTCTGAAGTCTTGGGACACACATGAACCAACTGTCAGAATACCACTTACACACAGTCGAGTTTCCACAGCTACTTTGTAGTGGGTTAATAATTAAATTTACTTTCCACTCTTTTGTATCTTTTATAAATATAAGCAAGTAACACTTGTTCATGTATTATTCAAAACCAAACAGCATTTATTCACAAATTACAGGCGGACACATGGTTAACACATTGTGCAATAAAACCCACACGAGGTAAGTCCTAACTTATTTATAACCGTCCTTCTCGACCATATATGTGCAAATACATGTCCAGTTCATGATATGTATGTATCGCAAGATGTGCTGTAGATCTCGCCAGTGATTTCATCGAGCGACGGATGGAAACCAGCTTCTATATTTCTGTGTGGGGCATTAAATGGTTCTGTCCATGGGTATTCCCGTTGCCTGGACACAGTGGTTTAATCGGCAAATCAAAAACTGTATAGTCTATCCATTGTTTTTTAACAGTTAATCGGCTTAGGTAAAATAACCATTGGCATAAGTTTGTATGACGATTGCTAGCATTGTAAATATATTTGTCCGGTCAAACGACTTGGTACTGCGTCGTCTTTTAACAAAAGTGTTGCTCAGGTGTTAACTCTACCACATTTTTCCATCCACGGCGGAAAAACATAAAAATGATATTTTCCATCATAACTACCGCCTTTAACTATTGCTCCAGGTAATAGGTAACAAAATAATCGAGTCGTCTCCCCACAACCATTCTTTTTTTATTCTGAATAATAACAATATTATTTCGGCCGGTTAGTCTGGCGGTTAAGTGCGTCGCCTTTCGAAAAAAAACAAAACAAATTTCAATCGAAAGGTTGCAGGTGCGAAACTGGTCGCTAGCTAGTCGGCTGTGTCCTTGGGCAAGGCACTTTAAGGACATTGACCGAACCCAGCAGATTAATGGGTTTTACCAAATTAAAGGAACGTGTCTGTCATATTCAACACACTGAAATAGCTCCGGTAACCCGATGAATGGTGGGCGCGAAGTGATCTGACGTTTGCCCGTGTGTTAACCTCCTTGGTTTTCCCATCCACGGGGGAAACATAATTATCCTATCCTATCCTAATATATATCTTTATTGACTGTACATAACTTTCTGATTAACATTTTGTTTTACAGAAAAGACCTCAGTTGTAAGTTGGGATCGGAGTACGACCATTATATGAAGTCTAATAAGAGGTGAGAATGCGAAGAAATAGACACAAAAAAAGAAAAAAAAATTCACGGTCTAGACCAAGGCTTTTAGGTCCTTGAGCGTTGCTTTGATTTTACTAAATTAATTGGATTTCTGGATTGCTCTAAAATTACAGTTTCGACGTATTAATGTAATAACTAGGGATGCAACGATATATCGATAATCGCAACACTGTCGAATATATATTGATACTACTCGGCCACGATACTAATAAATGAGTTTTGTGTAATTACAGTTAACTTTTTACGACCTACGCTTATCGGCGTCTGGTTAGGTTTTATACGTAACCCGCGATTATCCATACTTTTTTTACAAGATTATTGTAGCCATACTAATAACAAATAAGGAGCCGAAATTTGTTTTAACAGTTTAGGAGAATGGTTTCATTTTTTTGTTATACTGCAACAATAGTCGTTTGTACCTCACTACCCAAAGAATGTTGTATAGGAGCTATCATGTTAACACTAACTATAATACAAAATTCCGAACCAATGAAAATTTGGAACAAAATAATTGGTGTTCAGTTACTTTCGCATGGTTGTTCAGTTGATGTATTAATTTCTAACGCAGTACAGATCATATTGTGGGCTATTTACAGATCACAAAGTGTTTTTGGCATAAATGGTAACTAAAACATGTTTCTCTGTAAATGTTCCACAGATGGTGGTGCCATTTTGATGACGATAATTATGTGAACGTGGGACGTCTCGTCGCGATGTTGCGCGATATCAACCACACTAAGGATTTCTACATAGGAAAGCCCAGTTTGAATTATCCTTTTGTGGTAACTAGTTTTGTAATTAATATCAGTCATATACAAACCTAGTTGTAAATACAAAACAAATGTTGCACTTTTTTTACAACACTTCTTTTCACTACTACATATGATCCCGTGTGTTAGGGGTGTCAGCCGTCGGTCAACATCCGAACGATTGTAGATTAAAAACCGGTCGGTGGCTGGCCGATTGTGTCTTTGAATAAAGCACTTATTGCCTTAGCCCAGTGGTTTATTAGGTAAAAATAGTGGAATTGTCTTAAACATATTCAACGTGCTACATTAGCTATACGATATGCTGAGTAATGTCGTTGTGATAACGCCATCTACTTTTTTTCATTCACATAGATAACATGAACAACTAAAGATAACTGAAAAAAAATTTGCAATATCTTCCATTCGCATGTCACGCCTTATGTTACATTGTATAATGTCTGTGTGGGGTACTAAAAGATTTACAAAGCTTAGTTTGTCGGACATATTGGTGTATATTGGCCGATGAGCATTGCTCATCTAACAAGCGTTGACTATTATAAGAAACATCATGCCGTCTTGTTTTATTATAAATATCAACAAAGCAACCATGTTGCAGACAACCTACGAAGGAGAGGAAGTTCGATTTTGGTTTGCAACAGGTGGTGCTGGCCTGTGCATTTCCAGGGCATTAGCAATCAAAATGAAACCTTGGTGCAGGTAATCTTTTTTTTTCTGATAGTAAAACCATGTAAAGCGCTCCTAATTAGCCATGTCCTTTAAATGATACTATACTGTGCTTCTATGGTGCAGAACTTAAATACGATTGCAGATCACTAAATCGACATGCGGTGTATAACAGTAGTCACCTATTAATACGTGAGGCACTTATATAACCCAATACTATATTATTGCATAACAATATAACATATAATTTGATAACGATCGTATATTTTCAGCGATGGCGGCATTTATCAAACTTCGGAGAAACTGCGAGCACCAGACGATTGTACTTTAGGTTTTATTATTTCCAACCGACTTGCAGTTCAACTGACTGAATCAAATTTGCTTCACTCCCACTTAGAAATATTAAACAAGCTCAACCCTGCCACACTTACTGAACAGGTTGTTTTTGTTTGTCAATTTCCGGATAAAAAAAACAATTTCAGATGACAGACGTATAAAAAAACATATCGAGTGACGTACTATATAGACCACGTTCGCTGGCAGAAAGATTCAACCGAGAATTTGTTTAAAAAATAAACCTAACGTTTCTTGCTACAGCTCATTGCGTGTCCTACCCCTGGGAATTACAAGTATTCTGACTCTTACTTTATGTATACTAAACAGGTGAGCCTTAGTTACGGACTGGGGGCAAAACGTCAAAACTTCATTCAACTTAACGACTCACGATTCAATATTCCGATAAGCGAGGACCCAACTAGATTCCGAACTCTTCATTGCATCATTCAACCAGATCTTTGCAAACATTCCGTTCGACCTTACATAATCAGAGGTTGACTTCGAAACTGTTATTTCCTTGTGTGAATTATTTATTCTTGCCTGCTGAACACTGTGCACGTTGTTACTTTATTTTTTGTGCTGTGGCTGTCTTGCCGTTTATATTTAATATTAAAAACGAATTTATGATAAAACTAGTTTGGGTTGGACAATTTAATGCGGGTTTGATTAAGAATGGTTAGACCTTAACAGCCAAGTTTAAATAAATAAAATCGGACGAAATTTATTTTTCGATTAAATTGAAACATTACAGCTTTAGGCTGCACAGGAACTAAAAACGATACTAACTTATTTGAATATCATTACTTCCAACGCAATAAAGAATTAAATTTTCCGTTGTATTTGGAACGAATTAAACGGAAACTTGGCACTGTCGGTAAGGAACGAAAAATAAGTAACGCGGGTACACGAAAAAAGAAGTTCAGAAGAAATAATAAAAAGGCTGCTGGTTACATAACTCAGTGGATGACAATATCAAATAAGAACTTTTTTTAAGAAATGACGTGAATAAATGAACTTGCTACCATATGAAGTGTAGATGCACCGGTGGACGGAAAATACGAAACATGACACAGAAACACCTTTCACGGACTTTGTGAATATCAAGTGGTTTGAATATAGAAACAAGTTTCAGATTAAAGTGTTCTGTAAGAATCCCCCAGAGTAGGTCGTGATTTGACAGCAGTAAGAAGGGCTAAGGAGTATACATAAAAAATGCATTTTAACGCGGAAAAATAAAACGTACCCATAACCCACAATTATAATGGTAAACATCATTTTTTTTAATTATAGAGCCGTAGTTCGAACTTAAACCGATTTAAGATACACGAGTTCTTCTATTCTAGATTAAGCTGTCATTCTCACTGTCCGAAGAATTAGGGAAAAAATCACGAGGGGAACTTCCAAATGGAATTATATCTTCATCATTTGCATCATCCCCAACCATATCATCCGATGAGACCATGTGTTGTTGCTCGGTTTCACCAGGTTCGTATTCATCGCAAGGTCTGTATAAAAGCAGTTTAACACGAAATTCGGATACTTTGTTCAGTTGTGCTATTTCCTGCTGGTCTTCATATTGGATTGCTTCGTTATCTACTTTGTTGCTTGAACTGCAATCGATTGTTTTCTTTTCATCGGCTTTTATAGGATATTCTTCCATTAACCATTTTACCTTCAAAAATGCATTAGGGATATCAATTGCATTGTTACGTGGGTCAACGCAACTTGTTTGGTCACATAGATGGATGTGGATTGGTTCTGTTCCACGTTTTACTATCAAGGGACGACCGTGGAACATCTTGCGGCGTTTCATGATTGTTCCAGTTTCTGTTTCGAATACAGAGAAATTGCGTGAAATATTAATCTCGCTGGAGAGCTCGCTCATGGGAGATGATATCGTGGAATTCGTCAGGTTTTCGTAAACTTTTTGATGCGTTTTCGAAGTGGAAATGGCAGTACTTTTTGCGGCTTTATCAAGAGGGCTGTTGGGGTTATCAGAAAATTTCATGGTGTCTTCTGACATATTGGATGAAAAGTTACTCGTGGTAACCAGACTTGTGGTGGCCAAAAGCGCACCAAATGTTGGCTTTGCTAGTAATTCTGACTGTTCAAGGGGTTTTGGTATATTTTGGTTTGGAATGTTTGTTTTAGTGGTTTTTGTGGTCTTGTTAACACAGTCCAGTGTATCATTGGGTTGTGGGCTGTGACTGTTTGTTTGTGGAACAATAGCATCGACCGCTCTTTCTGCGGATTTTTCAGAAATTTTCGAGAGAAATTCACCATTCACATTGGGTGACGATTTATTCCGAGATGAAACTTTGCTACATAACGGGGACTTTGATTTTCGCTTTCGTCTGACCGGTTTTGGCATTGTTTTTGGAATACTGTTGATTCGAATAGGATTGCTGTGTTTGACTTCAACTGGGGTTACTATGGGTTCAACATTGAAGAAGCGAATGTTTAAAGTGGCAAGAATGTGATACACCACAACTGGTTTGGTTGATTTCGGCAGCGGAAACAAAGTGGACATTTTGCATCGTCGGGTCTTTATACCAAGTTTTACCAACGATGAATCTCCAATTGTGAGATAAGAATCATGGGCTTTAATGGTTTGGCTGGTAGTGGCAAGTTTAGTTTCTTTCTTTCTTTTTTTGCTAGAAAGTCGCTTTGGTGCCCTTGGGCCCTTTTCTTCCTTTTTCTTTAACAATACTGGCTCTGGAGGGTTATGAAAAATAGAAGGGGAATTATAAAATGGGTTCGCATTAGAAACGCTGTTACCCCATAGTTGACTGCATAAATGTGGTGAACACATTGAAACTGGCAGAGCTGGGTTTGAGCATGGTGAAGTAAATGATGTATTTGGGGGAGTTACACAATGATTTCTTGTAGCCTTCGGTGTTGTAATTATGTCCATGGTTTCATAACACATAAGGTTTTGCCGTTTTCCACTATTTGTTGGTGAGTTTTGCTTTGAAGGTGTGGATAAGTTGGTTTCTTCCTCAAGCAGATCAATTAAGCTGAATAAGTTGCGGTTTGGGTCCTGAGAGCTACTTTGACTTGCTGGAAGGTTCAATTCAGGAGATTTTGCGGATTCTTTCAGATTTTCAGTGACATTGGTTTGTGCAATAGCGTCCGTCTCATTAGCAGAGCATTGAATTTCGGATAAAAGTAAATCCATCCAATGGGAGTTTAAGAATGACTTGGTATGATCAGTAGTCTCAGTTGCATTCCCAGATTCTGGTGCTACTAATGTGGTTTTCTTAGATATAAGGTTGTTGTTCTTGTCTTCCTTATTTAAGTCAGCAGTAGGGGTAATTTCTGGGGCCACACCTGCTGCTAGTGCAGCCAAACCCACCACATCGTTGTATAGGATTTGGGGGTTTGAGTTAAGGTTGGTGTTGATGAATGATGATGGTGATATGTGACGTTGTTTTGGTTGTGGAGGGTGATTACATGGAGTTGTCGAATGATTGGATGTGGGTACAGGTTGAGTAGAAAGTGGCGGTGGAATGTATTGAACAAAGGGGTTTTGGGTTATAGGTGGGGCCCTTGGCATCATTTGTAAATTGTACGGAGGTGGTGCCTGAAATACAACAATATGATAATGATACACAAGTTTAATGAAGTGTCACAAGTAATCTGGCATGTAGTAAATATCCACACAGAAAGAATAATCAAGGTTTTTGGCAGAAAATTTTGTACAAAGTAGAACACATAAATATTATAAATATATATTATGAGGCCAGGTCATGCTCATTTCTGAGGATAGCCCCATTAAGATTCTAAAAATCCTCGCTACTTGTGAACAGGCAAGAGCAGGTAAAACGCACCACAATACAACCACAGAAAGAATCGAACCTGCACAGGATACACATAATATGGTTGATTATGGTTGAGGTTGGAATAGGGCAGAGTGTATGGTACAGCAGTGTACGGCGGTGGTAGCGTTGATTTGGT
>CH002300.1:299471-322549 GCA_000149265.1 Ciona savignyi
TACGCGACCACCCCGGTTTCCAGACCATTACCGCCATATTTTGGTCCAAAACTTCAAATTTGACTCCGCTTAAGTGACCACATGGGCTAAAAAATTTGCCTTTGTCACCAAAATAATAAGGTTAAATTTATTTTATGATCAAAACAATAAGAATAAATGAGCACACACGAAAGAAAATGTGGCAAACAGTACTAAATTTTACAAGATAAACTATAGTATTAAATTCATTTTGCAGTATCTGATAAAAATAATGGCATTTGGTGAAAATTTAGTAAAAATGCAGACGTTTTAGCCGCATATGACGACAACTTGCTCCAAATCAAAATTCACTAACACGACCACCCCGCTAACACGACCGCTTGATTACGGTCCCATAGGTGGTCAGGTAAGCGGGGTTCTACTGTATATTATCACCTTAATAACTATAATGTTCATAAGTTTTTATCAAGTTTTATCTATAAATGTAAAATGTGGCAGAGATATCACAGGAGCAGTTGACACATCTACTTTCAGGTTAACAGAGGTTTTGTAGTGTGTTGTATAATCATTGGGCATTTTTATGACATCAACTCTCTGGAGAGTGGCTAAGTATGACTTGAAATACACTTAACCCATTAGATTCTCTACACTTAACCCATTAGATTAGACTACGTTAAAACAACATGTCACGTTCATTCTGGTGTTAACAGAAAATAACAGAAAAGCAGACGTCAACAATTAAAGTACTAGTACCATTGAAGTCTGAGGTAATACACAACAGAATTCCACATCATAGTAGGAACAGAATATCTTATCAACTTACATGGACATCCAACTGGTAGCAGTTTCCGTTTTTCTCCTCTACCATTTTTATTAGCTTTATGCATTTTCACCCCAACAACAACTGAAAAAAGAAGTGTATAAGTTCGGTATAAAACGTTTTGTAACATGCCAAGTCGCAAAAACCATGATTTTTTTATGCATTTGGGAAGACAGTTAAAATTCCATTTTATTAACTTAATGGTTTTAGTCCTGTAACAATATTCAAAGCTTGCTCCCTTTACTAGATCCAGTGTACACCCCGTAATCACCCAAAGATAGAAACAGCGTTAAAATCACGAACACGCAGGAGTGGCGGGAAGAATCTTCCTTGAACCAACATTGCGTATAGATACAAGAGGTCTAAGATAGACAAAAGTAACCACAGTTACAGGGGAGATTTGACGTGGAGCATCTTCTAACATTTCAATTGTTCTGCCATTTACTGAATGCTCACGTACATCTTGCAATGTTATCTAAAGTAAAGTATTTGATCAAACTGTTTTTTTTGCGAAGTAAATAATATCAAAATGTCATAATATATACTGATATAAAAAATGGAAGTGTGGATGACAAAAAAGGTTAAGCAAATTGATAACTAATCCAACTACTTCAATATGCATTCAAACTAACAGTTGTGATTAGCAAAATAGAAGTGCAAATACATATACAAATACCAAAAATAATTGTTTCAGTGTATGTGTTTAAAATACTGTTGATATAGAGCTAACTTAAAACAAACCTGTGAGCACAGCAACTGGTTCACCAGCGAATTTGTTTTCAGTGGTTTGCCTCCCATGTATTCCATTGAGCTGCTGTCAAACTCATGTTCCAATGGAAGGTCATTAATTTTATTGTTCAATTCTTCATCGGTACAAAATCGAACTTTTGTTCTGCCAGGCATGACCTTTGAAATTACTATATCAACAATTGGTGAAGCAATTGCCCAGATAAAAGCTACATATATCACTTTTAACTAAAATTCCTACAATTTCTATTTTAAATAATAATTGTTTCCACATATATATTAGATAAAGAAGTTGTTTAAATGACATTAATGGAACTGAGAGTAACACCGGAAAGTGTCAAAGGTAAGCATTCATGTTAAATGTTAAACATTAAGAAAAATAGAAAACAAAATTTCTTCATTAAAAGTGGGATATTATTGCATTGTTTTCAGTCACTACTTACTTTGTAAACTGCAATTTTGGCATAACGTCTGTGCGAGTGTGCAACAGATTTCAAAAGCACATCGACTGATTTAAACAAAGTTATCCCCTCTTGATTTGGAACAACTTCTTTAAGAATGCTGAAAATGTAACAATGAATTATCAATTTTGTATTTTAAAAGAATTTCAAATCATTTTTACCATTTTAATTCTCCCTAAAAAAAGAATCGTAATGTATTTCAATCAAAACCTGATAAGCATTATATATTTGTTAGAAAACATATTTTTGTGGCCGTAATAAATTTGCTCATTCTGACCCAATGAAAGTTTGGTAAAAAGTTTGTTCGTTAAAAATCTGACCAAGCAATGCATTTAAAACACGAATGGCAATGCTTGCCGGACAATTGATCAAATAAAACACTTTCTTTTTAGGAAAACATGGATAAAATAATTCAGAGGTTTATAAATATAATATAGTGCAAGTAGCAGACCAAATTAGCAGATCTAATAGATCCATTCTAGTAGATTAGAAAGCACAAGTTGATAACCTGTTTTGTAATTGTGCTTGACGAAATTCAGACATCACATGCTGGTTCAGCATTGGCAAGAACGACATACTTTGGAATTTGTGTGGCAATAACTGGAAGCCAAGGATTTCTTCAGTACTGTGTTTCTGAAATGTATGTTTTATTTAAATAAAAATTTTGATACCTTAATTTTGGAATTAAACTGAAGATAACCGACCAACTATTAACCACAATATAAAACAGCTACCAGTAAGTAGTGGTGGACTGGTAATACAATGGATCACCAATTTGAAAAGTATAAAAAAAAATCCATAAGTATATTTAAAGTGATAACATTAAAAAATATGAAAAAATGACGTATTCATTCCAAACCTTAATCAGCAGCTCATTTTTCTTTTGTGTATAACCAGGGTATTGGTTCGGATACATATATGAATGCTTGAAGATAATTTTCCAGTCATTTTCAATAGAATAATCCCGATCTACAAACGTTGATTGCATGTAGTCGATAATGTTTTTCAAGTAGGTAGCGTTATCCACCTGCTCCGCGACAGTAGTCGACTCGGACATATTTGAACAGTACGGGCTAACAACCACGGTAAGAAATTTTACTTCATTATATAACTCTCACATTCATTCTGTATAAAAACGTCTAAATATGATTAAAACGTTTTGTATAACCCATCAAGCGCATTTTAAATTATCGCAAACGTTAAACCACCAGACAATTTATTCAATAGTAAAAACACATTGCTTTCCACCGCTATAAATTTCCCCGCCACAGCGAATGTTACGCCCCAATAATTTTTATATTTACCGGGGCGGATTTTGGATATAGGATAGGATAGAACCATAGAGTACTAATATATAGAGTGTCCACTCTATATATTAGTACTCTATGATAGAACAGTGGTTCTCAAACATTTTAGAGCTGGGACCCACATTAATTACCACAATTTATGGCGACCCACTTAACTTTATATATAGTTGTTGTTGGTTTCTAGGTTACGCTATCGTTGCAAAGGAACACACCTGTAGAATTATGTATCCCAGGCAAATATTTAACGCTCACGCGGACACGGTGAAATAAACGATAAATTTGCTCATACTTTGTGTGATGTCACACCGGAGATATATAAACAAGAGAGAGATTGGCAATGACGTCATATTCATTGTTTAACTCGAAAAGAAAAATCAAACTCGTCACGCTTGTGATTAAGGTAAGAATCAAAACACTGTATCTGCCATTGTAGCTTTTATCATTTTTAAAAGGCTTTTAGGAAGTGTAACAGTATGGGTTTCTTAGTGAACTAATCTGACGGGAAACTTTTTATTATTTTAGAAATACAACTTGACGAAAAAAACATTTTATCTGTTTCCAACGTTACGAATGTGACAAAATCTACGAATCTACACCACTTTTACAGCCAATATCAGATACGGAATTAACAGCTATCATTGCAGCAGCCGCCTGCAACATTGGAAAACTATATACACCAGGCAGTTAAGTGTTACATCTTTAAAGGATATTTATTCCAGTTTATCAAATGCTAATCAATTTTATATCATATTGTTACGCAAAGTTAGATATTCAATGTATAACCATTATATTTACCAGCAATAATAAAGTACAGGTTACCAGAGCTAATTGCAGTGTGTTGAATGTGATCGATATATTGCTAATTGTTTTGTTTAAATCAATTAAACCACAGGGTTCAGGCAATGTCTGCTAAGTTCCTCCTTGCCCAAGGCTACAAATTAACTACCGGTAGCTAGCAGCTGATTTCGACCCCACTGCCTTTCTGCTCACAGCCAATATGCTAAGTATAAAATAACCAACCAAACAAATATATCATGTAGGCTATGGTATGAAAAAATATTTGGGATAAAGATTTTTTTTTTAGAAGGTGGGTTTATTTTAAGACAATTGCAAAAAATGGTGCTTTCAAATGTTGTCCAGCCATAATTGATTGTCTTTTATTAAGCAGTAATGATTCAAGCAAAGGCATAGTTTTCGAACGAAATTATATTGAGGGATCTGATGCTTTGTTTGGGATAACCTATTGTTTATTAGATTAGAAGTAATTAAAATTACTGAGGCATCCTTCAGAAACTTATGTATAGAAACTAACATAAATAAATATTAACAATGTGACACGATCCGCTTTAGGGCATGTGTATACTTTACAATTCATTCTCCAATTTCTAGTGATTCAGAGGTTTGAGAAGAAAATGTAAAGATTATTAAGTATTATTTTAAGATCAGATGCTGTAGTCATTTAAAAAAATTAAATGAAGTCTCGACAACAAAGGTGAACTTCATAAACTTTGTTATTTCTGTTGAATTTATTGTTTTAATTGCCATTTATTTATTACATATACTTGTACTTTGTAACATATGCTGTCAATAAATAAGGCAAACATATGAAGATGCATCTCTTTGTTTTTATTTATAAATAAAAGGGCAATTGAGAATGATAATAGTAAGTAAACAATTAAACATACAGTTTTAACGACCGAAAGTGAACGAACAGTTTTTACTTCTTAAATTAAATGTAGAATTATAATATGGTTCATATTGGTACAAACATTTGACACATAGTTACTATACTTCTGGTCAGTATGGTAAGGCTAGTTAATTGGATTATGAAAATTACATTCTCAGTTTTGTGATTTTTTAGCATTTAAACAATAACATGAAAATATATAAAAAACGTTTTGCAGCTGTATCCTGTATTGTGTCTTGAATGTAATGGAATCTTCTAGGGAAGTCTTAGTTTAAAGCCTAGACACCATGTTTCTCATTAAAGGAAACTCAAGGTGCTGCCATGTCGTCTAGGTTCCCCCGTTTTTTTTCAGCTCTACCAAGAACCAGAAAGGCAACCTCAATCACTGCTACTTGTGGCACGCAGCAGTGATTAGGTAAGCAAAACGACTCTCTTCAGTTTTAATGGGCCTATCAGCAGTTCGATGAGGAAGATTTAAAAGGGGAATAGCTTCTGGTCTTATACATTTTCTATTACTAGGCGGATTTAAAATAATATCTTCCGTTTTAGTATCTTTCACAAATTCATGCATTTCCTTTGTGAAGAACCATGGCAATATTATCCTCCCAATTTTTTCATCTTGGATCTTGGAATACCTTTTTTAAGACTTTGTTGTGGCAATTGTTTTCTTGTTTTGCAAAAAGATTCACTGTAAAAATCTTAAAATTTCCCCTAGTATCAAGTCCACTTTAAATCGTTTTACATTTGAACTAGGCTATTCAGTATTCTGAATATAGTGGACTATCCAATTAGCAGTAAGAATTACCAAGCGTATTGCGGACCAAAGCTGCTAGTACCAACGTATGGGCAACACTAAAAGGAGGGAAGAAGGGAAACCGCCCAATAAAACTAGGAAAACTAAACCCTTACCTAAACACTTAATCTCAATCCATAGAATACTAACTTACAGAAGTTAGTATTCTATGCTCAAACCTAGAACTAACTTTATCTTATGTCATAATTCTAATTTAAGTGTGCTGTTTTCCTCCTTCCCGCTTTAACCCCCCCCCCCCAACCTATACTACCAGCAGTAGCAACAACCTACTACCGCTACAGGTATCTAAATAAATACTACTTTATTCCTAAATAACGCCGATCTCAGTTGCTTGCGCCGCTTAAATAAAAAGCGTATGCATACCAACTGATAAAAAAAACGTTCTACAATTTCTGAACAAAATAAAACATCGGATAACTGGCAAAAGACAACCATAATCTAAACAAAATACGGTACCGGTACCTTAATTATTCAACCGTGACGATATTTCAACTTCACAACTCGTAACAAACAAATATGACGTCATTGCCAATCTCTCTCTTGTTTATATATCTCTGGTCACACAAGATTGTGTGATGTCACAATTATGATAATTTCCCCTTGATTTTTGTATAGGAAATAGCCAGTATAGTTAATCAGAGCTTTCTATAACTTTTTACGACCCACCAAGATTCCTTTCGCGACCCATAGTTTGAGAAACGCTGGGATAGAATATTCATGTTTATTTTCGGAAATGAAAACCAAGGGGTTTAACACGCGGGCAATCAGATCACCTCGCGCCCACCGTCGGGTTACCGGAGCTATTGCAGTGTATTGAGTATGATTCACACGTTCCTTCAATTTGGTAGAAGTATAACCCATTAATCCGCTGGGTTCAGGAAATGTCCGTTAGGCGCTTGCCAAAGGACACAACCGGCTAGCTGGTGACCAGTTTCGGACCTTTCACCTTTCGATTAAAAGGCGTCGCACTAAACCACCAGACTAACCGGTCGGGCAAATATGCCGTAAAATGTCTTATAAGTTGCAAAAACGTCTAGGTCGCTGAGATCTCTTATAATAATGTCGTATTTAAAAAAATTCTGAATAGGTTCAACTCCTCGCTGAAAGGCGACTTCGGCTAAAAGGCGACGCATTTAACCACCAGACTAACCCGCCGGACAAATAGAGATACAGTAGAACCCCGCTTACCTGACCACCTATGGGACCGTCATCAAGCGGTCGCGTTAGCGGGGTGGTCGTGTTAGTGAATTTTGATTTGCAGCAAGTTGTCTTCATATGCAGCTTAAACGTCTGCATTTTTACTAAATTTTCACCAAATGCCATTATTTTTATCAGATACTGCAGAATGAATTTAATACTAAAGTTTATCTTGTAGGATTCAGTTCTGTCTGTCACATTATTTTTTGTGCGCGCTCATTTATTCTTATTGTTTTGATCATAAAAAAATTTAACCTTGTTATTTTGGTGACAAAGGCAAATAATTTAGCACATGCGGTCACTTAAGCGGAGTCAAATTTGATGTTTTGGACCAAAATATGGCGGTCCTGGTCTGGAAACCGGGGTGGTCGCGTTATTGAAACAGAATGCAATGCATTACCATAGTAAATTATTCGGGACCGCACTAAAGTGGTCTTGATAATGAGGTGGTCGTGTTATCAAGGTGGTCTCCAAGCGGGGTTCCACTGTATATGAATCGAACACGTTAAACATTCGGCCACACATCCGTTCACATTTATGTTTTTTTAGCTAGGTTACTTTGTTCGAATGACCCAAGATATACGGTTGGACATGATTAAGTGGACAATTAAACAGTTAATCGGTGAAAACAACACAGGAGTTCAAGATTAGACGGAAAGCAAAGACCGGGCTGTTTCTCCAGGTTTAAACAGCAAATCGGACGAAGACAGAACAAATAGAATGTTCTGTAATCAGATCGCGCTGTAATTTAGTGACAATTCGCAGCGGAGCGTTCGAACAGTAGCAATATACTTTTTCGTGTTCTTTAATTGTCGACGTTTGATATTAAAAGAAACAAAGATTTAAATCAGCCTTTAATACTCTAACGAGTCTAAAGAATAAATTTTTCGATGCGTAATAGTAATTAAGCGTTATAAGCAAACCACAGGCGCCAAAAAAGGAAATATGGCAGTTGAAGTAGTAAATTGTGTACACTATTTTACTCTTAAACTATGAACGAACTTGGTCAATTGCGGCCAGGTTTATAATCTGGTTGGTTGTATTTGGCCCTCCAGTTATTAAGGTTGCACACTTCCGATTTGCAACATAAACTCAGAATTTATTATCACAACAATAAATTATTTGATTTTGTACTTACTGGTGTGACATGACAATACATATTCTCGCGTAAGTTTGTAAACAAAATGGAAATAGTTTATTACGTAATTACAAAACTTTCCTTAAGTAAATACATTTTGTGGTTAATATTTCTAGGGCAAAATCCGGTCATTACGTCACAAGTTGAGTGTGTTAATGTCATAAACACCCTCATGTCACGTAGAAAAATACAATCAAAACTTGATTATCTCTTCAAAAACATAAATTGGCGTCAAAATGAGTGACGAAGACCGTACGAACGAGTATTTAATCGACAGCAGTTTAGCCGAAGAAACAGTAGAGTGCCGAAGAAATGGCTATGTGCTTACGGGTAAGTTTCTCGGACAAGGAGCATACGCAAAGGTATACCTTGGTCAAGCAATCCCGGAAACGGCAAAAACAAATAACAAACTACGACAGCTTCTTACCAAACAGAGGGATTGCAGGGTAAGATTTTATTTTGTTGTAAAATAACCCAAATGCACCATATTGGAAATTGAGAAAGTTTACCCCCTAATATTAAAAAGTTTCCCCTTTATGTATGGACAGCGTTCATATATGTAGGTACATTGGCCTATATTCTATCTCCCTGTTTTAATTTTAGGTGGCAATTAAAATCATTAGCACGACTTCTACGCCTGATATTTACATTACCAAATTTCTACCACGTGAGGTCGCGACGATGAATAGATGTTTCTCACACAACAACGTGGTAAGTGAATATTTGATAAAACCCGAAAAGTATAATAGTCACATTCGGGCTGATTGATCGTATCACGATTCGACCAGTCAGACCACGGAACGTTCCGAAGTATTCTGATCGAAAAGTGATAGTTCCTGGCCACTAAACTCAAATCCAAGTTTTAAATTGGTTGATCAAAAGTACAGTTATAAATCAATGGTAATTGTTAACCGAACCATTCAATTTGGGCATCATTTGTGTATGGCAGGGACAAAATATTACAGAGCACTGAGAGCTTTGCTGGTAGGCTATTCTGGCCAAATGTAACACATTGTAAATTTATACAACTGACAGAGATGTCAAAATTAATTTTAGATCCAACTTTTTGATGTCTTTGCAACCCAAAAGAGAGTTTACATGGTGCTGGAGTATGCCGAGTGTGGCGACCTTCTTACATTTATTAACAAATGTTACGCCAAAAAGGCGCAAGCCAACTGCTTGACCGAGGACAAAGCAAGAACAATGTTTAGAGATATCCTGGCGGGAGTGAACTTTATTCACTCCCGCGGAGTGGCGCACAGGTGACACTTGCACATTATTAGATTCGTTGTTCTGTTTAGTTACGTTATTTACAGCAAGTCATTAAAAAATTAAGAAGACTTAATGAGGATTCTATTTCGTGTTCTAAACGTTGACCGGCAAAATTGCCCGCCTGGTGACTGTGGGATAAAAATGTTCGCTTAGTGATTTTAATGGATATTTTAATCTGTATGACTCATACTGGTCCGAGGCGTCTAATGAACTAACAATAGACCGGTATAGGTTATATCAAAATTGTTCTGGCATATTGCTATCTTTATAAACTGCACCCAGCCCAGGTTTAGTAGACTCTGCCTCTTTATTATTGTGGAAATGAAGAAAAATACTCCGAACCGACTATTCTAAACTTGGCCATTTTGTTAAATCTTCGTTTATAACATTTATAAAGCAAATTACTTTACACAAAGAAATATAAAAAGCACCAAGAGAAGGTCTTGTTGAGATAAAAATAACCATATATATTTGTATATAACAATCGTTTGTAAAAAGGCAATTTAATCCTTATATAGCTATACTTTGTTAACTACAGGGACCTAAAGTGCGAAAACATTTTGCTTGCGAAAGGAAATGTCGCTAAACTGAGCGATTTCGGGTTCGCAATCCAACCCAAGCAAAGCCGGGAGCTGCTGCGGACACACTGTGGGAGCTATGCGTACACTCCTCCCGAAATTCTTCGCCAACAGAAGTACGACGGGAAATTGGCTGATCTGTGGAGTCTGTAAGTGAAGCTGCAATAAAACGAGTAATTAAGTTAGTACAGACTTTTTAGTATAGTATAGCGACTATAAAGGTTCGATCGACTATTTAACAGCATATAATTGTTTTCACAGTGATAATGTGTAAGAGATAAGGCATACGTTTATTTGTATTTATTTTAATATATACACAGTAAAATAAATTTTATATACACCTATATGCATTTTAAAAATCGTATTAAAGAAAACCATAAAAAGGTTATAGCACAGTTATTCAAATGAAATCGATAGCATAGTTTAGTTTAAACTAAAATAACGTGTTCATATATCACGTTATTTTTGTGAAAGCACACGTTCAAATGATATAAACATTTGCTTGTTTGTTGCCAAATCGGTGCAAATTATAAAAGGCATACTTAGAGTGCGCTTAGCAAAATGTATATGTATGTGTGACTGGTGTTTCTATAATGGCTGCGAATTAAGAGCTCTGCACATACACTTCAGGTGCACGTTGTACATTTGCTTTTCTAAAATCTGTTATATTTTATGCAATTTTATTACAAGCAATTTTCCCAGTGGCGTGATACTATTCGCAATGGTAAACGGTGGTTTACCTTTCAAAGCATCCACAGCAGAGGCTGTGCTCAAAGCGATGAAAAAACCGGTTTGCTTCAAAGTTTGTCTTTCAGCAGGTTTTTCTATTTTTTTATAAATTAGTTTAAAATATATCGGATAAAAATTAGTAACATGTTCACGATATAAATTTGCAACGGCATTTTAAAAACTGAATACAACCATCTTGGACATTAGGTATCTGTCAGTTTAGAACTGTCTGCGCTAAGATTAAAGTGTCGACTGCGCATGGCACCATATGTGTTCTTGTGCATACGCAATTCAATTGTAAGCAGCAAACCTTAATAGCTTCGTAACCCGGCTCTTAATCACAGAATGCAAAGATTTAATACGTGGGCTGCTCAAAATGAAACCACACAGACGAATGTCTCTCGAAGACATGAAGGCACACGCGTGGATGAGGAGAAATATGCCACACAACTTACCAGACACCAAGGTTCCTATGAATATTAATGTCTATTTTGCGTACATTGAGGTATTTCAAAAATGGATATCACTTGGATAAATACTCACTTATTGTCAGTGTAAAATGTTTCCTTGCGCCATTTTTTGCCAGCAAAATCTGTGAATAGAAATTATGAATTAAATGTTTCCAAACTTTGGTTTATTATATAAAAGAAGAGTTGAATCTTAAATCCACAGCTATTACAATATAATTTGCAGGCAATCGGCGACACCAATTTAAAGGAATTCCCCATTAATCCCTCACCCTTTGATTCCGCACCACCGATGAACGATGGTTCAATTACCGGTGGGTTATGGTTAAACTTTTTTAACTATTGGGCGATTTTTTAACCATTTCACATTTTTAGGATTTGATCGACCGGAAACCGTACTTAAATACCTCCAGGAACGAATGGTGAAGTCCCGGTACCACTCTATAATCGACTTCCATAAAACGATGCGAGAAAAAGTGGATAAAACTGAGGCTCCTCTTGTTCTTAACACTGTTAGAGACGACGGTCCGAAGCCAAAAACACCTCAAAAGAAAACAGCCACAACGTGCGGCCATTTACCGAAGCCCAAACCGAACGTGCAACCTCGTACTAACATTCCTAGCTCCGTTGAACCTCCGGAAATAAAGGTGAGGTGCAAGAAAAAACCTCCGCCAAGACTAGTGGAGGTAAACGAAGAAGGGGGGATGGTAGTGTGCGGGGGTTCACCTAAAACGTCATTACCCAAAGTTAACAAGACAAGGCTCGCCGCGACGAACGTTACTGTGAAATATCCCAAGATAACAGTGCCAGGTGATTAATATAGATACGAATACATACTTAAGTATTAATGTCCCTGAGGTGACAAAAATAAGTACTGTCAGAGAACAAACGTCAGCATTCTGTTGGTCGGAAAACTACAGTAGGTGGTTGTTTTGATATGAGATACGATACGCATAGTCGAAATATTACGTGCCATTACAGTTGGGTTGCGGAAGCTATCAAATTGTTTAATCAACTTGATCTAAAACTAAAAGAACATCTTCATCATATATGTGTAATATTTCAGTAAACGCGATGGTGGGTCGAGGGAAACTAACGCTTGTGCTTGCAATACCGCCTTCTTTCCCATATTAAACATGACTTACCCTGCCCAAACCTGAAAAGTCTGTTTTTAATTGTGTGATATTATTAGTATCGAAAATGAACCACTAAACATTCCAGATATAGTCACTGTGTTTACCAAAAATAATACATCGCGTAACATGGTCGTAGAAAATTGAATATTTACCCCACATAGCATATATTTACAATAGAAGGTTCACAGAAAATGTTGGGCGATCGTTGTTCAAGCTTCGGTACGAACAGAAGCAAGCGGATAGCTCAACTCCATTGTCTCTAAGGAAAAGTGAGGTCGACTTAGTACAACCGAAGAAAGACAAAACTGGGCGTAAAACAACCGAACCAATTGCCTTCGCACAAAGGCCTGTCACTTCACCAAATGTCATAAATATAAAAATAGACGAGGCAAGCAGCAGGCATGCGCGTCGAACAAAAGAGTCGACGAAAGACAAATTCCAAAGGCTTACGTCATATGCAGGTTCGTGTTGCGCATGTTCTTGAAACAGCAGAATGAAAGGTGAGATATTTGACTAATATGTATATTGCACGTAGGTCCACAGCTGGTAAGTGTTCCACGGTCGGTACCCGCGCCGCCGTCTGTTTCGCCAACGCAACTTGACCATGGAAAACCTCAATTCGGACCAGAAAGCATTCCTCCGCAAAAAATTAACACGATCGGACCCGATATTGTGGCTCGTCCACCAAGGGATCGAAAGGACCGGAGTCAAATCGTAAAATACAAGCTAACATGCTCCCACGGGCACCGGAAGCGTTATGGTCCTCGAATGTCAGTCAGTCCAACCAAGGGGTGCTCCACCAAACAAGAGGAGCAGTCGGCTCCCAGTATACCTGCTTCCCAGCCAGCAGCTACTTTTATGCAAGTTCAGCGGATACGGAATCGTGAGGCGAGAACTGTAAATTCTACTCGAGAAGATGAAGAAGAGTACAGGCCAAAGATCTCGGCTTGGGAAGCAAGAGGCGAATCGACCTCTCCAATGAGAAGAATCGGTTATGCTAAGAATATCGCAAAATGCTCGCGACAATCCGCAGCTTACCACTCGGCGAGAGAGTCGAATACACCTGACTCAATTACGATTGAGGATTTCGTAGAAGGGTTAAATTACGCGTGTCTCCAAGAGCAGAGTAAACTGCTATACAAACGAACTCAAAAGGCGAAGAAAGTTCTCGAAATCGCAACCAACATGAAGCTCAACCATCCGTCTAAACGAGCATCACCACTACCGGTTTGTGGTCAAAGCGCTCATCGCGCAGAGTTCGTACTCCGGATGCGCTCGAAACGATAAAATAAAATGTCAACTTGTATTGACCCAAGATTGTCTCTATTTTCGCTCCATGCCAAGTTACGATCCATTCATTTATATCAGTATACGAACGCACCACATATGGCTTTGAGGTTTCAAGCTCCGAAATCCTCTCATATATAATTAATTTACTGATGCGAAATCAGGGACATGTCATTAATCGACTCTGTTGAAATTTGTAAACGAGTTTCGTATATCAATATGTTAAAATTGGATTTATTTTTTTACATAGCGAAACTTTACTTTAACATGTAGATGTAGGTAGCTAGGAATGGTATTACGATTAAGGCGACATGGGCTGATTTTGTAAGGTTTTGTGTAAGTCGTTGTTAATAGTTTCAAAATAATTACATAAAAGCGAAGACATACCTACCTGTCTAGGAACACTGCGAATAAACTATACTTCTACATAGCGCGGCAGTAGACATATTGTCTGCTTATTGGCACTCTAGTTTTGTGACTTGGACAAAAAACTAGTTCACCAAAGATTAGACAATGCCCAAGTTTTGAAACTTTGTCAATAGCCTGTTTTAACACTTTAACTGTTGGAAGCTTTAGTCCGACGCAATAAGTTTTTATGCTTATGTCGCACTAAACACACAAGAATTCGGGAATAATATTTTTTAATTTAAGATAGGCAGTAACTCCGTGAACTAACGGTTAACTCGGTATGTAAGGTGAAAGTTTGATCATTGAGAGATGAAAACTTACACATTTGGAACCGAAAGTTTGGAAATTAATCCCAGTGCATACTAAAAACACAATCAAAATAATGCTACAACCGAAACAACGATTCCTAAACTCGCCGATTAAGTGACGACCTTAAATCCCACCAACCTGTCGGCATAAACTGTTCCAGAGGGCGGGCCAGCAGACGCTTGGTGACTTTTCCCACGGCCTAGAGATGCGGACAAAGCTAAGACCACGGGGTGCCAGCATTACCGCCATTGCCAATAGCAGCACTGTCAAATAAAAATCATTTTATTGAAAATGAGACGTCCAAGTTCAAATTTAGGATTGTTTAACATAGCCTATTTTTAACTTTCGAATATTTTAACTTCGTCCCTAAACTTAATATAGCATAACGTAAACAATCCCATGTAATTGGGACACTCTTAATGGTGCAAAAATGAATCTCGTTTCAACGGACATTAGTCATAATACCGCTTGTTGTTAAACGGCCCATTATAATATGCTGGGTTGAGGAAAAAGTGCCTTGCCCATGCACAACTACGCAGTAGGTTTGGGTTATCCATAGGGCGGGGAAGACAAAAAACATGCCCGGTATATTCGTTGCTTGTGCGCTAATTTAAATCAAAGCTATGCCTTGAGTAAAGTTTAACTTACACATATAAATGCCATTTAGGCTGCTATATCTGCTCGTTTATGCTTAACAACCACAAGTAACTCATATTGAGTGCTTTTTATAAATTTACAAAGAAGCGCGATTATGACTAAAGAATGAGTAGAGTCGACTTTGTAATATATATGCTTAGATTTATTTTATACAACTTATTTACTGTTAGATTTTATACAACTTATTAACTGTTAGATTTTATACAACGTATTTACTGTTAGATTTTATACAACTTATTTACTGTTAGATTTTATACAACTTATTTACTGTTAGATTTTATACAACTTATTTACTGACATATTTAAACCTGAACAGTCGTTTCATCTCTGAACCTTTCCACTCTTCACCAACTGGGTGGTTTGGGCTATTTAATGAAACGAAGTATATTCTTGCAATTCTATCAGCAGTTGGTATTTTTTCGCTAAACTTTTTAACCACTTCCTTATAAAAACAAAGTCCTCCTTTTTACGTACCAACTGGTTTTAGTGAAGCCTTTCAACACATATGGATTAATGATTCTGCTGAGTGCTTTGCGCGTTGGAATGCTGTTTCGTTTGAATTTGGCATTTATATGCGTTTTATTAGCGCTGCCCGTCTGTGCCGTTTAGCTTTTAAGCCAACGTGAAAAAAGTAATGCCTGGGACTTACCCTAATCCGATGCACGACTACCGTGTACTTGCGTATAGTTTCTTTATACTGGCGAGTTAATTCCTTCAATCCAAATGCACTTAAACAATACCAATACAAGTAATCCGTATAACACGTAACGGTCAATGTGCATTAGGTTAATCACACCATTTAAATTTAATAACCAAATAGCATAGTATAGAACAACTGCGATCTTTTGGGCGAAGTAGAAATTTATTTAAAAGATTTAAGCCAATTCATATTATGATCCCGATAGTGTGTTGTATTTTTAAGTTGAACTGTTGCGAAAAAACGATTCACGTTTTAGAAGGGCCGATAATTAAACCAACTACAGTATATGCACCGTTTGATAAAAGTATGGAACTTTTAGGATTCAATCTTAACACGGTCATCGTTAATTTAAGATGTTGAAACATCTCCAGAATGAATCCTAAAGTCAACTATACAGGTAGTTGAATTACAAATAATTGCAAACACTAACTTAGGAAATATTAATGCTAGAAATTAAAAAAAAAATAAATATAACAACGTATTTGATTCCAGGTGTCACAATCATAGTCATTTTTGTTTTCTGCCGGGTTTAATTTCGATGTCATACTGGGCTCGTCAGTAAATCCGATTTGTATACGAAGTGGTCTATTAGTCATTAACCATTTGGCTACACGACCGTTCTACAGTCATTGCAAATATTTTTTACCGGGCTTAGTTTCGATCCAAAGACGGACTCGTCTCTCAGTCAGTTTTTTTATTTATGGAATTGTTATACGAATCGGTCGCGTTATCATGCGGCCTCGCGACCGTTCATAATCATTTCCCTTTTTTAATTATTGCAAATACGGTCTTGGTTTTTCATACATATTGGTGTAGCGACACCATGCGGTAACTAATTCTTTACAGACGGCATTTCTACGGACAATGCGTCAAATCTAAACTATTATTTTTGCAAGTTTATATTTACTGGAGAGAAACACGTTAACAAATATCTCAACAATAAAAAATAATTTTATATTTTATTATATATAGGATACTTATGTTTATCCCCGTGAATTGGAAAACACAATAGTTAACACACGGGGAATTGTCAGATTACCAGAGCTATTGCATGAAATGCACGATACTTCTGATTTCCGTATGTTAACAGTGGAAATAATTCAAATTAAAGAAGTTGTGGTGGCAAATTGTTAACGATAATTGCATTGTCATTGCTGCGTGTAGTTTGGTGTGGTGTTATGGGAATGAACTGTGTTTTAAAACAATAAACATTGATCATAATTCAATAATAACGCTGGTATAATCATCCCCGAAAATAAAATTCTTAACACTTTTTCTGAAATGTACCAGCCTGTAAGCTTCATTTTAGTTAAATCATTAACCAAATTTGCTTTTATTTAACTGGTAAACATTTGTACAAGACAGCGAATGCAGGTAGGTGAGCGAAGCATAAAGTTGTAAACAAAATCCAAGTCTAAATGAAAAGCAAAGCAATAACGTGGATTGCAACTGGCATCTTGTTAGCAGTCGGTATCACACTTACAGCCATAGGGACAAGTTTTTTAGTGGTTTATCCACCGCAGCCGAAACAAGAGTCAAATACGGTTACTGAGAAAAATTCTGTAGAGTTTGACTTCAATAATCTCCGGGTAAGCAGTTGCGAGTTTTATGCATATATATAGACATACATTGCATATACCAACCAACTAACACGTTGTTATTGGGTATGTCGTGTTTTACGAGCTGACTAATATATTTAGTTAGTTAGTCAAATGTATATTTTTTTGATTGATGAAAATGTAAAACAATGTTTCATTAGTACACATATACAACACGATGCATTTTAATAATGGGACCGTGCATATTTGTGGTGGAATGCTTAATGGTGGATCACTCCGCGGATTAGTCCAACCGATCGTATAACAACTTAAATCTATCGTTTTAGATTCGCTACAAGAGAGGCCAGCAAATTCATTTAACCACTTTGCTAAATCAAGCAGCAGATGGTTTGGGTCCGAGTGATGTGCTTCTAACAGGGGGTGCACCATGCGAGAATGACGACTTCGTTGTTTGCTCAACTTTCGAATATGTTGGCACTACTACAACTACGATTGATTTAAGAGTAAAGAAAGTCGATGTAAGCATTAAATAGACCGATTGCATGAAGTTTGTCGCTGGATTTAATCGAGATGCACAATAAAGGTGTTTAGAACCGTCGTTTTTTTTTCTGCGATAAGAATAATTAGAAAACATTTGTTCGTCCAATAATTGATGGGTTGAACTTAAACAGTAGGAATGCCTCCATGACTTACCATACACTGCAATAGCTTCGTAACTCGTCGGTGGGCAGGAGGTAATCTGACATTTGCGCGGACAAGTTTATCCATTCACTTGCATAAAACACAATAACCTTTCCTATTTACATGTTTTCAGTTATCTGACGATTCGGCGGCGTGTTACGAGACATCATGGTTAAGTGAGAACGTCGACTTAACGATGACCGATTGCTTTCCATTCTCTGGACTGGCTGATTGGTTTGGTGGCGCGGAAATGTATTACCAGGATTGGCCAATTAACGAGTTAGTTACGCGAAATTTAATTTAATCATTAATAACCAACTAAATTTAGTCAGGCTACATTAGTTGGTTTGTGGTCCACGAGAGGTTGTTGGTCCAAACACACCTCCCAATTAACTTAATCGACGTTGTGTACTTCTCAAATATTGCCTAAAACTAGTGGTTTAGTTGTTGTACCAAATCTAAACAGAAATCTCTACTCACTAGAATAGCTCCAATAACCCCTCTGTGGCCGTAAGGAAATCGGACGATTACTCTTGTGAGATCGCTTCTTTACGTAATCGCGAGATAAATGTGGCGACTGTGATAACTCCCCCTGTTTTTTTCCCAACAACGCACATAAAACACAACGTACATAAAACATGAATATCCTATATAGTCCGGCCCGTTGGTCTTACGGTTAAGTGTGTCGCCTTTCAATCGAAATGTTGCAGGTGCGAAACTGGTCGCTAGCTAGTCGGTTGTGTCCTTGGGCATGGCACGTTACGGACATTGCCTGAACCCAGCGGATTAATGGGTTCTACCAAATTGAAGGAATGTGTCTATCATATACAACACACAGCAATAGCTGCGGTAACCCGACGATGGGTGCGAGGTGATCTAACGATTGCCCGTGTGTTAACCCCCTTGGTTTTCCCATTCACGGGGATAAAGTTGAATATCCTATCCTATATTATATAGCAATAACAGAATGCATGAAATGCAAAAACAATATTTTTTTAAAGCCTTGTCCATCGTGATGGCTCGTCAGCATAGCATGCCGGAAGGTGTTTGCGCCTTGGACTAGCGACTTTACGGCCGTAAAACACAAGAATAACGTGTTTAACAGAAAATGTATTGACTGTAACATATACAACACTCTTCAATAACTTGACTCTGTACATTGTCCGCTGACAAATTCTTCCCGACACGTTAATGACATGGTAGCGATGCTGTTACATTGTGTGTCTTAACTTTGACACTAGATATTTAAATTTGTTGACTTCTAAAGAAAGTTTATTAAATATACTACTGTACAAATGCCCGTTTTATGATACCACACAATATGCATCTGTGATGAATAACCGATCAATTAAAAACTGTTTTAAATGCTAACAATAAGTAAATTAGGTTACCCCCATTTTTTCTGTGCATACTTTTAAATTTCATAGCATCCATTGAATTGCAGCTGGTCAAAACAAATGTCATTCTTTCTTTCTGGCGACATGTTCTCCGATCCCCAACAATACGGGTCAGTACTCGAAAGGTACTGGATATCATCACAGGGTGTTGCACTTTACGTCCAGCCTAACATCCCTCTGCATGTCAGTACTGAAAAACAACACATTTGTTTTAAAGGTAATCTGTTCGATCAGTTGGGATCATCAGCTAAAAGGTAGTCGGATCAAATGCAGCCACTAGCTTGTCTATTGTATCCTGTCCAAGGAAGATATTGATAGTGGCCTGCACTCTGTAATTTGATGGGTTGAACACAAACTGTAGTAATTTTCCAACATATCTTACAAACTACAGAATGATTAGGGGGAAATTGCTGTGTCAGTTAAAACATTATGGTTATTAATTCTTTTGTCCAAATCACTTTTACCGGTTAGTCTGGCGGTTAAATGCGTCGACTTTCAATCGAAAGGTTGCAGGTGCGAAACTGGTCACTGGCTAGTTGGTTGTGTCTTTAGGCAAAGCACTTTACAGACATTGCCTGAACCGAGCGGATTAATGGGTTTTACCGAATTGAAGGAATGTGTCTATTATACACAACACACTGCAATAGGTATGGTAACCCGACGGTAGGCGCAAGGTGATCTGACGATTGCCTGTGTGTTAACCCCCTTGGTTTTTCCATTCACGGGGATAAACACGAAAAGAATATACTCCTATCCAACTTCAATTGTAATTAAGAACAACAAAAAATAACATAAAATGTTAGAGTTGTGAACAAGCTTTTTACCATAATGGATTGCTTTTTTGTTTAGTATACGCAGAAGCTGGTTAACAGTTTCTTGAGTTTTGCTGTGGTTTACTGTTGACCAAAGTACTCCCACAATTACAAATTTCTTTCTACAATGTTCATTTGGCTCATTCATTATTCTTTGCAGGAGCATATACACAACCATACAAACAGATCAACCCTTTATCAACCGAGCTGCTCAAATACACAGTTTGTTTAAGCGATACACCCCAGCAAAGTCACCAAGCTATTATGCAGGTCAGTTTGTAACAAGAAATATTTACCTTAAATTCCATTTAAACATAAAAGATAAAATTTACATATCTAAATGGACCTTAACCTGTAAAAAATGTGCGCTATTTATTTGTTTGGTCCTATGTAATACTTAATAAGCTCACTGTCTGCACAATATTGTGTCAGTGACATTTGCACATTCACCACTAGATTAACATTTTTTTTAATTTCCAAGTAAAACCAAAAGTTTTTCAGAAATATTTCAAGAGACCAACAGGCCTACCTGATCTCAGAAATGATTAAATACCTCCAATATGGTCGACATGGGCAAGATATAAAGTGGATATCAATGAGAGTGTAGTGCTGACAGTACGCTGATGAGATCTTAAAACATAACTTCACAAACAGCCAGCTGGAAATTGATAGGATGGGTCTGGGGTATTAATTGGGAATAAAACTAATTATTAGATAACTTAACTCTTCATGTAAGTGTCACATGCTTTTGAATTAATTTCAATGAATTCCGTCTGGTTTGTGGGCAAACATAATTTGAAGAGTTTGTAAAATTAGTAACATTTTATGTACTACTGGATTGCTGTGTATTGTGTCAGTGTTTTTTTAATTCCCTGGGACTATAGCTACCACCCAAAATATTTTATCACGATTGTTATAATGAATTGAGGTCAGAAGTATACTTGTCTTTGATGACGATTAAAAAATTGTGATCTAAATTTCAAACAGTTAAATGATTTATTTTTAGAAACATCAAGATTACTGGTTTGTGAAAGTATTTCGGATGAAATCGAGGGATAGATGGGTTCAAAGAATCATGTTGTGTGGATATAATATACAGACCAAATTTGTTTTTGTAGATATGAAAAAAATTATGGCGACCACACCTTTAGTGTCAACAAGTTTCCGAATGCGGCTGCAATGATTGACAAGTTACATGATCTTGGATTTCGTGTAACCACTTGGGTTACACCATTCGTAAATCTGTTTTCGGAAAATTACAACCCCGCTGACAAAAGTGGTTATTTTGTGAAAAATGGGAGGACAAATGAAAGTGGGGTGGTGGCATGGTGGAATGGTATTGGTTCGTCAATCGATTTTACAAACCCACAAGCTTGTGACTGGTGAGTATTTTTAACACTTTTAATATTACAAATATATTCCAGTTTAAGGAAGTGACGGTACTTAAAATAAGAAGTTTTATGCAATCAAAATATATTTTTCTTAAATAAAAGATAAATTAATGTAGCGGCTCACTGTGCTTAAATGTTTTGTAATAAAAAAGCAGACTTTATTTGTCTAATTCCAGTGGCAACAATACCAATGTAGCTTAATATATAATTTAATTCTTTAAGACACCACAAAAAATAACATAGAAATATGGAAAAAAAGGAGATTTTTTCCATTCTGCTATATATTTTTAACGGTTATCTTTTAAATTTTAAGGTATGCAAACTCGTTAGAAAATGTTCGGAAGACTTATGGAGTCGATTCATTTAAATTTGATGCGGGAGAAATTAATTATGTAACTGCAGTTCCAAATTTTGAAACAAGCATGAAGCTTGATAACCTTGGATATTATACACAATATTATTCGGAATGCGCAGCACGGTATGCTTTTTTGTTGTGTTTTTAATAGCAAAATGAAATATTTATATTAACAGATAAAATAGAATGGTAATTCATATTCATTACCTTATGCCCAGTCAGTTACCAGTGCAAAATGTGGTCAGTCATGACAATAACATGACATGAGTAATAAGAACAATCAACATTTTCAGGTAATAAATCCCCATAATTACCATGTTAATATTAGAACGATTTTCTGCAGGCTTGGAAACCAGATTGAGCTGCGTGCCTCCTGGAACAATCAGCATCTTCCAGTCTTCGTTCGAATGATGGACAAAGACTCAAACTGGTCAAGAGCGAAAGGAATCAAAACGCTCATCTCGACAGCGCTCACATTCAGTTTCCTTGGATATCCATTTATACTTCCCGATATGATTGGAGGTAAGTAAAATAATATGGATATAACTCAGACAAGCGAACTATGGCCATGTGGTTTACACAATTTAAAATGTCGGTTGTTTCCACTTCTAGTGCCATTAAAGTTATATTCCGTTCCAATGACAACTGTCATTATAACAAGTAAAAGTTACACAGAATCCATAATCTGTGTCGCATCTATGTTTAGTTTATGTGAAATAAGTGTTATTTTCTGCAATATTGATTTATGGTAAAGTAACTACTATAGATTTTTTTTTGGAAAACTTAGTTTTATGGTTGTTCCATGCAGGTAATGCTTATGGGGATGGCACAGATGGTTTTCACAAAACACCTCTCCCAGAGCATGAGCTTTACATCAGGTGGCTGGAAGTGACTGCTTTCCTTCCCTCCATGCAGTTCTCCATCAGTCCATGGCAGTACGACGATATGACTGTTCAACTGGCTCACTATTACGTCCAGCTGCATGAAACGATAGTATATGATGAAATTGTAAAATCATCACAAGAATATGTGGATGGACAAAGCAGTATCGGCCCGATTCGTCCCATTTGGTGGGTGACTTATGGGGACAACAGAGCGTTTAACTGCGACGATGAGTTCATGGTTGGAGACCGATACTTAGTTGCTCCTGTTCTAGAAAATGCGACTCGTTCAAGAGATATATACCTACC
>CH002300.1:322649-356084 GCA_000149265.1 Ciona savignyi
GGAATTAATTATTCAATAATATTCTAGTTAAACATGTTTTGGGTGAGATCCGTATTTTATTGGAATAACAACATAAAAATAAGGCAGTGTTTATAAATTGGCAATTCTTCTAGCAGTTTATATACGTATATACAGGACTAGCACAAAATTAGGAAAAACAAAACACATGATAGCCGGTTGTATATACAGCATTTTATGAGGAGAAGTTATACAGCTGTCATTATTTATCAAGGAATGTTCTGGTTGAAGGCACTTGGAATTAAAGTTTTTTTTAAACTGGTTCTATCAACTCATTTCTTCCTTGTTTGAGGTGGTTGCTGTTGATGTGGATGGTTGATCACCAGATGTAGATGGTTGATCACCAGATGTGGATGGTTGATCACCAGATGTGGATGGTTGATCACCAGATGTGGATGGTTGATCTTCTGTTTCAGAATCAGAGTCTTGTATCATTCTATAAGAAATAAAAAAAATAATTTCGCTCACTGATAGAACTTTTGAAACTTACAATATTTTTCTTCGTTTTATTTTGGTTGTCCGAGAAGATACTGGTTCCTCAGGAGATTCAGGGTTTTCATTTTCCTTATTATCCAACATCTCTACCTCCATGTTTTCTTCGTCTTGCTATAAAAATTTAAATTATAAACAAACAGCAAAAAAGATTAATCAGTATCAAAATGTTAATTTTATATTATTATTTGTTAAAAAGGGAAAGTGGGAGGAAGAAAAACAAATAGATATTGATACGAAGATAAATATATGGAAAGAAAGAGTGTACTTACAGCAGGTTCAAACAATTTCTCGACCAAATCAGCTTCACTTTGTGACTTTGTTGGCTTGCTCTGAAAGAAAGTAGCGATGGGTTTCTGCCAGTCTGGGGTTGGACGTGGACACACCGGGTTCCCACCTACATTATTCTTCTTGCTACCTGCGGTCACATTAGCGAATTCAACCTTTTACGAACAAAATAAATATCCAGAATATCACATTACTGTCATGTCAAAATTAAGATTTTACTTTGGATTGTATACCATGTCAAAATTAAGTATGTAAGTTCTAATAAACAATTTAGGTCGCAAAAAGTAGTTGCAAAGAAAAAATGGCAAATAAAATTGTATATTTATATTTGGGTTCAACTTACTTGGCGAACTAAAGTCAACACTCGAATGGCTACTTGAAGCAGTAAAATTCTTTCTCGGCGCCTTCGCAGCAGATGCTAAAAATAACAATTAGTCAAAGTTTGTCGAAAATAACTTATTTGGTATTAAAAAGCTGGCTAAAGGTTGAACTTTGATTAGCTTATCCCTGACTATACACATTCAATCTCTTAACATAACAATTAAACCTAAAAGTTATGGCTTGATGATAAGTACAATAATTTGCACATAAACTATTTTATGAAATGTCGTAACAATTGAAATTGCACTCGTAAAACAAGGATTTAAAACATTCGGATCAGCTGTCTGTGTGTGTATTTTTAAACATTATTAAAAAACACATTGATGCAATAAATGTAATATAACAAATTTACAACACAGCATTTGAATTGGAAGGTTCTTGTTCTTGTTTCAGCATTTTAATTGCTGGTAAACTGTCATATAGTTGGAACTTTGTCACAAGATCCTCCTCACTGTGAATTTGCCTCAATATTTCATCTGGTAAGTAAGAGGAAGAAAATCCCAACCTTGGTTCATGCCCAAACATGGCTGAAAATGGAGATCTACTGATTTCAGAATTAAAAATAGAGTTTTTCTGAAATTGCACAAACTTTAGACCTGTTTTCCAATCACTTTCGCTGTTTTCTTGCATCTATTTTTTAAGCATGTCTTTAATTTCGTTGTTAATCGATTCAAAGTGATTTTCAGTCTGAAAATGTGGTTTTCCATAGACCATGGCCAGTTTAGGCCATGCTAGTTTTAATTCATTCACAACTTCAGCGGTAAATGCAGATTCACTGTTACTTTGCAAAATTAAAGGAGCTCCAAACAGCAGTAAGATATCAAGAAGTTGATGAGCTACATCAACAGCATTTTTAGATGCAACCTCATGCAACATTACAAATTTAGTCAGCTGGTCTTGATACACAATGATCAATTTTGCCGGCAATGTCTCTTCTGCTGGTTCTATTTCAACAAGATCAAAGTGCCCGCGAGAGGCAAGCTCCTTAAAAAATGGGGGAATCCTTGAATGAGCTGCACCATTTGCTGTCCTTTGTCGTTTGTGCTTCTTTATGCAGTCGGGACAAAGGGATTTGTAGATCTCAATCACATCACAAGGAATATTAGCGAACTTTTTATGGATTTCTGCAGTCATACGATCACGCCCACCATGTCCAGTGATGATATGGGCATGTTTCACCACGTCATATGTATCTTCGATAGTAATGTAGTATGTTGGTTCCTCTTCTGCATTAACCCGCTTTTTGATCAGTTTTTCACCTCCATTACATTGCAGTACTTCAAATCTAAAACCAAATCGATGTAAATGCACAACAACTAATACAATTTACAACTGTCATATATAATAAATCCTCTTTTACATGAATATATGCTTAAAACAGCATTGGAAGCATAATACAAATTTCTGTAAAATACTTTACTTACTTGGAAAGAAGATAATAATCATGCCGACTCTTCGTACCGCCATAAGCTGATGCTGCTTTCAAATCTTCTATCATTTTATAATATTCGTTTTTCGGAATGAGAACTTTTTTGCAGATTTCATATTTTTGGTAAAGCTTTAATCTAAATTTGTCTTTAATGATATCAACCATGGTACATAATTCACTAGACCATAGGGTAACTATGGATGTATAAGCCAATTATATTATCACAGGTTGAAAGTTTGGACAAATCCGATATCGGCAAAAAGATCATTCTATCATATTTTTGCCCCATAAAATTTCGTAATAACTGTCACCAACTGGATTGAAGTTAATTTTTGAGTAGCTATATGACGTAACAATGCACTAGTTTATCATTATCCATTTTTAAGTTTATTATGGAGCATTCATTGTATTTTGCTTATAACAGAAAACAGTCAGTAAAATTTGGTTGCAAATAGAGTTGTGATCTTTTCTGATTCTGCGCTCATGATCAAAACTAAAAACATTTAAACAATCAGCAATACCGCGTCTTTGGATTAAGACCTTAAACACAACAATGACATCTCTCAAATTGTGCCACTAAAGTCCGGATTTATATATAAAAATAAATAATGCAGAGTTTTACTTAGTATATCAAACAGTTTTCAAGTTCGAACTGCTCAAACCTTTTGTCAATAGGTGACTTTTTACAGCTAAGCGAAAAAAGTATATCCCATTTGAATCTATCTGGAATTTGGACACTTTCAAGGCACTTATGTTTTCTACCATTACCCAAATATACTGCTTCAGTAAAAATATCTTTTTAGCAGAAAAATAATTAAAACCGAATTGTTTTTGCATGTAATATTTTACTGCAATAATAATGGATTACCTTACTAGTGATTTTCATTCCAGAAATAATATTTGAATAGAAAATGATTTAGTATTATTTTTTTTATTTTAGCATTTGGAGTAAGTGCTCAGAATAGAAATGACGATTATAATTAAAAATACAAATATTTAAAAAAATGCATGCCATATTTTCAAAATCAAAAAACTAAAAAAAAATAGTTTTGTTTTTATTTATAAAGTACAAACTAGATAAATATTTTTTGTTCTCAAACTGTTTGTGGTTAACGCTACAGCGAAAGAAACAAAAAATAAAATTGAATTAAATTTTGCTTGCTCTTAAAGTACATTTTAAAGCAATTCAAAATCCTAGACTCAAGTAATCGGTTTAAGAATAACTTAAAAATTTAAACGGATTTTAATACAAACATATATTACACCTTTGACAATTTTCTACTTACTGCAATACAGCAATACCACAAATAGCTACCTACTTTTAGTTTTAGAAAGACTTGGTTTTTAAATTAATTTTGTTTGAATTTTGAACTATACATTATTTTCTTTTAAAATTCTAAAGGAAAGATGTACAGATTTTTACACTGAGACATTTCAAATTTTAGCTGCTTCAGGAAATTACTAATTAGCTTAGTCTTTCCTTGTAATGACTAGCGTCACGCACGACTGGTGGCGTGCAACACATTGCTTTAACTTGACGTGAAATGTAAAGTTTTACATACTGAAAACTTCGATAGCGTTTAAACTAAACATAAAATCATTATCCAGTACAGTTCTAGCAAACGAAATTTGCAAAAAAAAACATTCCACATACTGCACCTAGAGTTCATAAATATAAGGTACTATACGGGATATTTTTTAAATATGTATAACGTTGCTTACCTCGGATCGCTGCAGAAGTCACACTCGCTTTCGTACGAACCATGACTAGGTTAAGAATCACACAAAACGAATGAATTTTAAAGCTATGACATAAAACATCAACAAGAGATTACCCGCCAAATCAAGTCACGTGAGTCAGCAGGCGGTCCAATTTTCGTTACAATGAAAACACAAAGCAGTTTCTTTTTCAACGAATATTTTTTTAATCCACAAACACAATTTCAATTTTTAGATAGTCTTGTTTAAATACGACTACGAACTAAAATTTTCTTTAAATTGCAAAACATTGTCAATTTATTATACAAACATTTCACCACCCTCAACCCCCCAAAAAATTCATAAAACCAAAATGACCAAAACCAATCTAATCTCTTCTTTCTTGCTTGCATAAAAAATAGGTCGCAAATATTTTCTGATAGGTTATTTATTTCATAATATTGACACTAATAGCACAATCCATACAAGCATGTCACCATATCAAATAGGGTTCATAAACGGGTAATCATTTGTCTATTTTCTTTAACCATATGGTTTAATGGTCCAGTGCTGTCGAACTAATTGCACTTCAAGTATAATAACTTGGCTTGAGTGCACGACGTAAGTATAGTTCTGCTCTGTACATAGATACGATCTTAAACAAATACAATGGCATTAACGGAATTGTATAGAGCTGACTCGCAGGCCCATGCAACTTTTGCCGATCTCGGTACAAGAGGTCACTCTGCAGGTTTCACCTTTAAAAGTTGGATCGTAGCATGCACCACTTAATGGGCACTTCTCAATCGGTTTTCCCCTGAAATATATTCAAGAAATTGTTGATGTTTGCCACAGTGAAGTAGGTGTAGGATCCCCACAATTGCATCCATCATATTAACATGATGAAGAAATAAACAAAATATATTATATTGTCGCCAAAAATATAAGGTTTTTTCTTCAAAATCTGCACGAACCTATAGATTGGAATATATGAGGCAGCACAAATATCGAATGGGTTGTGGGCATCGTAGCGTAACTCATGGGTATCACGGGGGTTCTTATCGCATGCAGCTATTATCTTGCGAGTTTGCATGGCTACATCGGGCTTGGGACCGAGATCAAGCAATCGACGAGCAAATATAGCAGCTCCCTGGGAATAAATGCATTGATTTTTTTTAGTTTTGCTGCAATATTAAAACAATTTAATCTAGTATTTCCTACCCCCACACTACTGCAACATAATTTTAATGGTTTTAGTAAAAGAAACCAGTACAAATTGGTTGGCCCAGAGCATACCTTGTAATTCTTGAGTTTAAAGAAGAGGTTCTGTGCTGTCCTTAGAGCAAGTATGAGGTGAACAGGTTGCCATTGACAGTGGGTCAGGTAGGCTGCCATTTCACATATTCTCTTCTGCTCATCGAGGTTCGATTTGGGGAGTTGTTTTCGTTCTTGTTCCATTGAGAGACCGACGACATATTCCCGACAAATGCTAATCAACTGTTGTGCCTGAAATGAGGAAATGTTGGATAAAAGGTTATCAAATATTTAGACTAAAAAAACTAAAAACTACTGTTTTAGAAGGGGCCTAAATAATCCCCCTAACACCACATTTTGATTAATAAAATAAAGAAATGCAATACCACTTGCCCACCCTGCAGGTTGCAGAGATGTATAGGGAATTTTATACAATTATTTTTTGCTGGTCCTATACTATAATCCAATGTACTAAGCTACAATAAACATAAAGTTTTAACTATAGAAAAGAAAGGTAACATCCAGAAATTTTAAATTATTTTTATTATGTAGTTCAGAAGACCAAATAGTTAAAACCAAATCTGATTCAATGTTTGCACAAAGTGCAGGTTTATTGAAAATAAATGTTTTTTATTAATCTTTAATACCTCACTTATCTCTTGTTTGTTATCAACCACTAACAGAGGAACAGAAAGCAGGATTTCACGGAATTTCACAATCGCGTCATCAAACTTTCCTTGTGTGGTAAGTTTGTATGCATCCTGCAGGAAAAAAAACTTTAAGGAAATGTTTTTCAAATTGATGTCAAGAATTGCAGCAACACAACTGACCTGTAAACGGGCCGCCAACGTAGCTAGGGTGAGACCCACAACCGGCAATCCAGCTTTGGACCCCGCTTCCCTCCAGTTGCGGTGTGGGGTAGCAAACATTGGGGGAATCCCCGATAGAGCAGTGTATGCCGTGCGTGATCGAGAATATGTGTGCATGAAGATGGACTTATAAGGTGCAAAGTCAACCACTCCAACTTGGTCTTGCAGCAACTGGGATTGATTATTATTTTATCGATAAATAAATAATAAAGCCTGTTCATATATATAGACGTATAATAACAAAACAAACATTGTGATTATGTAGGCCAAAACTTTGGATAGTGGATAGACATGGCTAATTCTACCAAGGGTAAAAACCCAGGATTTTCCTTTAATAATCCTGGTTTATTCTCAAACGAAGTTGGTTTACGATTCCCCCACTGCTAATGCAGTTAGAGATCAATGTAACAATATTATTAAAACATCAGAGTTCTCACCCGGAACGCAGTATCGAATGAGCCAGCCAATATATGATCCACAGGAAGTTGGGAATTGTTGCACCAAACTTGGGTCTGTGTGGTGCCTGCAATATCAATGTTTTCCAATGTTTTTAAAGTAATTACTTTTTATTTGTCAGAATTTCTTATTTCTAATTTAATTTAACTTTATCAAATAACGAAACTGCATAGCAATACCAGCTATACTATTTACAGAACATTTTTTAAACTCCATTTCACCCTACTTTGCCCATTTCTGCATAAAAAACACCAATTTATAATGTTAACCCCCGAACCTTTGGTTGGAGCTACAAAATATCCCTCTCCATCCCCACCCACATCAACAGCGATATCAAGATCGGCAGGAAGATCAAGATCATCATCATCAACATCCCATCCTCCTCCTTCCCCAGCCCCACCTGGGTTAAAATAGCGGGTGAATGTGGGGAATAAGTTGGAGTACAATTTGCAACATCTGCAGCTAAATACTGCACACAGGTTTATACAATTAAAGCATATCCGTCATTGTTTCATTTGGCACCAAAAGCCAAACATCCTCAGTAATTTAATCCAATTTAACTGCTTCACTATTTTTTATGAAGAATCAAGAGGCAAACTCCCGAGTTTTCACATCAAACTCCTGAAATCCGCACCGTCATCAGCATCCTGGAACTCGTCATCCACGATGGCACCGTCCTCATCGAGGATAATGTCCACATCATCTCCCCACCCTCCATCATCCACATCCAGATCAACATCTGCTGCAAGTCCTCCAACTGCTCCTCCCTTTCCCACTCTCGACTCCTGGAAGAATCCTGGGGAAGAAGATGAAAAAATAAGTTGGGTTCATTATCTTAAACAAAACATTAAATCTCTATGAACTCATTGCCCAAGTTTGACAACAGAATAAATTGCAATTTATTATAACCCAAAAACATAAAGTTAAGTATTGGAAGCAAATAATAGCACTGCACCTATTTGTTTATGTAAAAGAGTATTATATTGTGATTTAATCTGTTGGTTAACTTAATTAAGCAGAATGGCTAACACTGGCCAAAATTGATAAATGTTGTGTTGTAGCCAATTAGGCTGTAAGAGTGATTTTACTAAGGCCTGTGATTAAACTGTTTCCACTGTAAGGTTGAACTCACCTTTGCTCACGGTGAGAAGAGGCCAGTTCTCCTCGCACTGCTGAATGGGAGGTGGAGGTTGCAGGAGCACCGCGTTCTCTGGGATAGATGGGGAGTCTTCATCCTCAAGTTGGCTTGCCTCTTCATCCAATCCATGGGTCTTCGCTGTGAGGTAAGCGAGAGACTTCTGTCCGCATCCTCGAAGGACTTTCACTCGCTCAGCAACATCTCCGAGATAGAGCGCAGCCTGATAGTGTCCCGATGTGTCTTTTCGGATCTCAGCTGAACAGAACAAAGCAGGCGATAAAAAGCAGCAAAAGTCAAACATTCGACTATGGATATTCAAACGTTTATGCACTGGTAACCGAATTCCATTTTCAATCCATTTGGACAACGCAATACAAATTATTGTTTATGAAGTATATTAGGGTAGTGAAAATGAACTGTTCTCACTAACTAAAAGTCCCACTTCCCACTTTGAACACAACAAAATAATTTCTTACCAATTTTCATCATTTTTCGCAGTTTTTCCAAGTTTCCAGTAAGCAGATAGAGGAAAGACAATTTGTCGAAATTCTTTGTTCGCTGGTACGCCATTTCCACCACTTGGTGGTTTCCACTAGCAAGAGCAACTTCTCCAAGTGCCTCCCAACATTGTTTGTCGTCGAGAGCTTTTGCTGCCGCAAGTGCAACCTTCAATGACCAACATACTTAGGATTACACTTGGTACAGGTTGCCACACGAATGAACGAAACAAATACATTATAATGGGTTTGTTGCACAGACAGAGTTAGTTAAAAAAAAATTAAACTTCGCTGAGATAAAATTTCCTAAACTGTGTTCTTGTTCTGCCATCCAACTATTGGTATTAAATTCTTCACTCATGTTACAAATGTCGTGTGTAAATTTGAAGAATGGAAACTCCAACTTACAGGTATCAACATTCAGGTAGAATTTAGTAAGTAACTAAATAATTTTATGAAAAATTGTTGCATGCTGATAGGTCTGGTGACAGCAATCTGGTATGTGAAGTTTGTAGCAGAAATATAACCAGAAGATGTCTCAGCAGTTTGTTGAGTCAAATTTAACCATCCATCAGCGAAAACATCCAAAGAGTGAATACCTCAATATCACCGCACTCGACAGCGAGAGTAAATCTCGTCTTGTCATCTTTCACGAAGTGCAGAGCCACCTCAGGATAACCCTTCTGCTGCAGATACGCAATGATGGACTGACCGACCAGCTTGCTGTTCCTCACCATGTGAAGCACTTCGTCGTATTTGCGATTCACCAGCGCCATCTAGAAATGTTTGGCGAATATGTTGTTATACCAATTTGGTTTATGTTAATGTTATAGTTCCACCTGTTTGGTTCACACCAACTACTTTTGGCTCATATCTTTGTATCTTTGACACAGAGACAAACAAATACTTTTAGTTTCACCTTAAATTTGAATTCCGTGGGGTCGATGGCAAGCACTCTTGGACGAGTTTCACGGTCCAAGCAATAAACATTGGTGGCACGTACGCGGGTGATGTAGATGGGAAGGTCGAGGGTGCGGATTATCCCATGATCACTGAGCAACATCATGGAGGTATGTGAGTTGATAAAGTTGTAAAATATTTTTACTTAAAATTTGCCCTAAATATTTAAAAAATTGTTTTTTTAAATTTACATTTATATACATATTTTTAGAAATGAACATTTACAAAAAAAGTTGTGTACATCTTATTTATATGTTTAATACCTGAGAGTTTAGAATTGCTACCAAAAAGGGAATATTAGGTTGGTCATATAATATATATTACAACAGTAAATGTAAGCTAGATGACCTACCCATTAGTGAGAGCATATTTGATGTGGTTCGACGTGGTGTAGATGAAGACTCCACTCTCCTCCCAAGCTCCGGACTTTACTCGCACATTCTCATGGATGGTGGAGAGTGATTGGAGCTTGCGGTTGCAGATGGCGATGTTGTGCTTAGCGAGGAGTGCCACATGCGTCATATCGTTCGACCAAACCACGTATTTCACTTTAGTGATCTTCACTGAAGCCAGATCCCTAAGTTGAACGACCAATTATTTTTATTTAGTTTGTCGCAAAATCACGGTATTGTGAATAAAATAATTTATATACACTATAACATTTAGTAGATAGATTTAAATGGTTAATTGTTCATTTTCAAATTTTTACTGTCAAATTGACAGAATTGTTATAACCATATATATATACATATACTGATAGGATGGTAAAATACAATTTTTTGTCCTATTTTAAAAGTTGTTTATTCAAGTCTACAACTTTTATGATGAGATAATTTAGTTGAGATTTAACACAAGAAGTGAAAGACTCTGGGTTTAAAGTCACTAATCCCACCTTTTCTGCTGCACATCATATAATGAGATGCCGTCTGAGTTCCTCATCAGCAAGGAGCCACTTCCTGCATAGAAGATCTCATCCACATCTGGGCACTTGAATCTTCTTCATGATGTCGTTCTTCAGATTCTTGATGACAATGGTGTGTGTGCGGTCAAGCACGGCAAAGCGGTTCCGGGCCACCCAAATTGATGTCACACCTGATGCTCTCTTACTGTCTGGGGCTGAAAAAGCATCAAATTAAAGTTCTGTGTCAAACAGATTAAAAAAATTAATTTAAAAAAATTGCCCTAATACTTGGTGGAACTCGGTCCAATTTGTAGCTTTAAAACTGTTTTGGGTTCCCCACATACTTAAATAATATGTTTGACGGTGGGAAGTTAGTGCAAGTATAACAAAAGGGCATTTAATATTAATAACGGTACTTAATATGTCATTAAAAAAAATTAAACACAAACCATGTAATTGAATTGACAAATACATTTTATCACAACGATTTTTTTTATAAAATGATCTTACAGTCAGGGTTAGAAGAATCCACATTCTTGGGTACTTGGTATAAGTCGTAGTGAGAATTCTCAATGTTAGAAGCTCTAGACGTGACCAGCACTGCGTTTTCAGCAGCGTTGTAGGACAGAGCATACACGCTGGTTTTTGAACCACTATAAAGGTAATCAAGTGTGTCAAAACTGTCAACATTTTTTTCTTTAAGGGGTGGAAAATATCATGTCATCATGTTAAGAGTAGTTTACATTTTGGGCGTGACGCGTGAGTCAATTTAAAACCATGATTTTGAATAATTATTTTATAAAGGATGGCAGCTGCATCTGTGAAATAGACCATGTAAAGCCTATGTATCATTTATGCTGTGATCTGAAACATTAAATTCCAGAATATGAAACAATCATTTACATAAAAATTAATTTTAACCGACATGGGATATTCAGTCTTCAGTCAATTATATAAAGAAAAATCCTAAAGTAACACTGGTAACAGTACACATAAATATTAATGGAAAAATCATTATCATGTGTATCCTACTCATTTATTTTGGGATTATGCTATTTTTAGCAAGTTTTATTGTTTGCTATGTGTGAACAATAACAGTACATTGGTTACAAAGAAGTTGAAATTTCACCCCCATGAAACCTCACTCACCTTTTCAGCTGCATGACAGGTATATCTTTGCTGGTGGTAAAATCGAGTCGCCGAAGATATTTCTCTTTTACATAATACAGCATGTTGGCATTGGTGGCGAAAGCTGGACGCTCCCTCTCCAGTTTAAAAATCACCATCCCATTATCATGGCCAGCAGCAAATAAGTTTAAACTTGGGTGGCAACCCAAGATCCAGAACCTACGAAAACACATTCATGTGTGAACCTTATTTATGAAATGAAAGGTTTTGACAGTCAAGTTAAAACAACAATCAATTAAACAATTTACAGTTAAAGTATTGATACAATATATACAGATAAGCCAACAAATGAAATGATTTCAGTGGGTGTATGTTGGTAAAAGTCATTAAAATGCCATTACCTCTCCTCCCTTCTGAAAGAGTTTATGCTGGTCCTCTTTCCCATATCCCACACCCGGATTGATTTATCCTCCGAAGCGCTAATGATAAGATCCTGGCGGGGATGAAAGACACAGCAAGCCACATTGTTGTAGTGGCCCCTGCACGAGTCCACCTCCCAAGCTTTCGACTCATTCATCCTCCATAACTTGACAAGACGATCGTCGGCAGCAGTAACGACGACAGGCAAGCTTGGGTGGAAGCAAGCCCAGTTCACACCACGGTCGTGACCCTGGGGAAAGATTTCCATAATAATCACAGTTTATGCAAGCTTCTCATTAAAATGAAAGTTGAAATGTTAAAACAGAACCAATTAACATTCTGTGTTTCAAAATTTAAAAAAAAACATAATGTATCGTCTTAAAATCGCTTTCCAACCTCTAAAACATGTTTGACCATAAAGTCTGTGCTTCCAAACAACTCGATAGAACTTGGACCCCCACTACCAGCACCAGGGGTTCCCCGAATTGTCTCCTCTATGCTGCTGCCACCCGGTGATAAGTTCTTCTTGCGTAATCCTGATAAACAACAAACTTTTACGAAAAAAAAGACATGTTTGTACTTTTCTGTATAAATATTTTGTCCTGTTTGTATTTACAATAATCCGGGGGACATAATGCACAAAATGTTAAATCTGTTTGGCAAAATATAATACAAACCTGAAATGTCCCACACTCTTGCGGTTTGGTCAAGAGAAGCGGACACAATGAGATCCTCAGTTGGGTGGAAATGTGCAGACATCACATAGTGGTTGTGGCCGGTAAGCACCGCAATGCAATTCCGGGATTGCCAGTTCCATATTCTGATGGTCTAAAAATGAGATTTGTTTCAGGAGTTTGTAGAAGTAAAAACAAATGGCTTAGCTATTTTAAACTTTGAATCTGTTGTTTAAAATTTTTTCCTAGAACATTTGTCCATACTTTTACAATATTGTTACCTAGCTATTGTACCAAATTGCAGTATGATTTTCTATTTAATACCTGGTCATCTGAGGCACTTAGGATCCATGGATATTCATGATGGAACACAGCTGTCCTGATGTAATCCAGATGTCCAAGCAAGGTGAATAAACATCTTCGTAGTTTATAGTTCCAAATCTGAGGTTTAGAATGGTCTGTGCTTTTATTGTAGCTTATGTTTTAGAACAAAAAAACCTCTACAAGATTATGGATAACAGGATTCCTTGCATTTTCACTGGATTTAATAATCATTTTTTTAAACCAAAAATCGGAAATTCAGTGAATACAAAAAGCTTGTATTTAAGCTTTGAATAAATGGATTGTCATGAATCACATATTATACCTTGATTTTGTAATCGTCACCACCAGAGACAAACAATGGTTGTTGATTGTGGAAGCAGACACCTCTAACAGGACCTAAAAATGTATTCGCATTAAAAAATGTTATAAGTAGGGACAGGCGCGCCGAACATATGAAAAGCCAGGGCATGCGAGGGTTGAGAGAAAATCAATTTCGCGCCCGGCGCGCCAAAAAAATTTTTAACATTAAATTGCCCTAGAATACATCTCTTTGACATTTCAACTAGGCTCTTAACGTTAAAAAATTTCGAGCTGGTACCGATTCGGCATGATTAGTAAAAATTTTATTAAATAATTTGGAGCCCTCGCGTTCGTCGCGCCGATTGCAATAAAATCTCCAGCTAAAAACAAAATAGATTAAGTAAATAAATTGTATAAACTTCTCTTGTTTTGCAATGTTGACTTTAGACTTCAACTGACATTTACGGTAATGTATCTTTCATTGCCACAAAAAAGCGATGCGATGATGCAAGTTGTTTTCCGAGCTCTCGCTTTAAAAAATGTTCGGACGTCTTCGCACGATAGATGCGCTTTCGGTAAGGAGAAACGCACTACGCGTATTAGGTGCTCTAGTATTATGAGTTCCTTTAGACTTCTATTTTCAGCGGTTGTTGTACGCCTCTTTATTAAGCTTGTGTAAATGTTTATAGCCTATCCAATCCTATAAAAATTCCTTAGATTCCGGTTAGTTATAATCGTCCGGTTTGCAGCCAAAGGAGTTAAAAAATAATTTAATCGTCCCGACGTAAACAATTCGACTTTCCTTACTTGCGTGTAATTAGTGAAAACAAATGTTATATTCCAAATGTGTATGTGCGCGTCTGGGAAATCAAATGATCTCGGCAATTAAGGACGTATCTAAAAAGTAGTTTAAAATCAATTTAGTTAGGGCAGGCATAGATTCAACAGGGCATTACGTAGCGGGATCTAATTAATCATTCTGTAAAACTAAATCATGCAAACAACAATAAATCACATTGTTAAACCTGAAAATTTTAATTGTGTAAAATGCGTAAAATAAGTTTTAACTCAATTTTCGATTTATATTTTTAATTGATAACAGACTTTTTATACTAAAGAAACATTAGTTTACTCTCTCTTATCATTAGCGTGCGCTTCGAGCGTTCGCACGAGTCATCAAAAAGATACACGCGTCTACTCATTTCGGCCAGGTGCAAGTTGGACCAAAGCCAAACAATCCTCCTACTTACATGCTACGCCGAAGATTGCTTAATAAATTAGGTTAAAAGAAACGGATTAGCTTTCCTAAATGTCATTAATACACTCGCTACCGAATATAAAACTTATGCTTGGAAGTTGGAATATATCTTTAAATACCTTATAAAAGTGCCTGGTTGTTTCATGACGCCCCTGTATAATCACAGCAAAGGGACCAAATATATACGCAAAATATATATTATACGTTTTACCTCAAACCGTATAAAATTTTATATGTTTTAAGCTTTAGCTCAAGCTTAATATGTGCAGTTAAGTAGTGTAAATAACAGTTTAATCGATTTATAGCTGTGAAGTAAAACTATATTTCTCTCATAGTTTGCATTTTCGCGTCAGAAAATAAGCGTTTTTTGGACGCAATTTAGATCTCGATCGGATCGGCAAGGATTTTAATGATCGTGAAAAATCCTGATCGGCACTGCACTAGGTATTACCGTGTATGTACTAATGTAAACACAAAAAAACGCGTTGTTCTCCCATCGCGACGCTTGTATGTCTTGCGTAGTTGAATTGTAGTGCAGATAGGCAATTAATGTAAACGATCTGATGATCGAAACGCGTAAAAATCAGGTGATGCTGCATACCCTGGCAAAATGCCAGGGTCGGCTGGCGTACTCTGCATACCCGCGTTCGGCGCCAGTGAGTAGGGATGCACAATATAGGATAGTTAGGTATTCTAGAATATTCTAGAATAATATATTTCGAATATAGAATTTCGAATCCTATTCTAGAATGTTTTACCATGTATTTAAATTTGCTATGCTGTGCATAGTGAATTAGCCATATGCTTTTAAACTGTGGTGAGAGCAATTTACAACAATATTTTACCATTACATATTTTTTAATCATATGTAACATCTCTAAACACTATCTGCCATGAGGGAGGATAATAGTCTAGTATGTTGTTGTTGAAATGAATGGCTGAGAAAAATGCTCCAGACAATTTTTATTTCACCAGTTTGGTATCAAGACTAGCTATTAATGCCCTTGCACAATTAAACATTAATTTACTATTTAACACAGTTATACATTGGTAAAAGTATAATAAATTATCACTGCAAAATCACCTTACTAAATAACATATAGGATATCATTAAATTGAATGCATAGGATATCATTCATTGTGTTTATTGAAAACATAGTTGTTTAAGTGAAATATATATTGCAAATACTAACGTGTTTAGTCTGTAAATAACTCTTCTGCCTTTGGAATAATTGCGTCATATTTAAAGGTGCGATTAACCACGTGATTACAACCTGGCGAACGTGACCTACTTTCTTTGTGCGTGCGTTCGTTTTAGGCGCGTCTGTCCACGATGCACGTGTATGGGACAACTGATAAGATAATGTTGTTGTGGTTTTATGCAAGTTGTATTTGCGAGCTACCGCTTTAGAAAATGTTCGGACGTTTTCGCACGATAGATGCACTTTCGGTATGGAGAAACGCATTACGGGTATTACATACGAATAAAGAAGCCATTTTACAATTTTGAGATTACGAATTTACTTCAATGACGTTTCTTATCATAGTTATCCACTGTCGCACGCTTGCTGAAACGATACGCTGACGTCTGCATAATCGGCATCTCGTGTGTTGTTGCGCGTTGGATCGCAGCCAATATTTTACGTTAAAGATTCGAATCCCTAGAGATTCTATATTGTGCATCCCTAGTTATAAGATAAGCTACTTGTACTTGTAAGACAAATCAATCAGTCAAACACCAACTCACCATCATGTTCCTCAAACTTATCGATCAATGTGCACATTCTGTAGTCCCATAGTTGAATGCAACCATTGTGGAGTGAAGACAACACCCACGGTCTCTTCGGATGGAAAGATAGCCCTGTTAAGTTCAGGCATATATTTTAGGTTTTAAAACTTTTTATTATAAAAAAATGTTCATCAATTAAATGTATCCAAGCATTGGATAGATTGATATTCTAGTTAACTAGATTTTGGCAGTCAACAGAAGATTCACATAGATTCTCACTGTAGTTTTTAAGTAGCTATCTTCACAGAATGGTGCTTTTGTAACATGATGGTACACAAAGTACTGTATCATGCATTTTTTTCCACAAATGGTTTTTTACTTTAAATTTTGTGTCTGGCTAGCAATATTTATTTGTGCTATCATACCAAAAATTTCCTTTTATGTCCTGTGATTAAATTATTTGTCTTAAAATTAAAATCAACGCAAGAAGATCAAAATTTTGCCATGTCAAAATAATTTTTAAAGTTAACTGCGCCACCGCCAGAAAAAGTATTTTATGTGCCTCGAATCACACCAATTTTGCAGTACCCCCGACTAAGAAGTTTGGTCTTTTTTAACAAGATTTTGGAAGTTCACTAAGAAAACATTTTCTAATTTGGCCAACAAGGAACATTATACATATGTCGTTACCTAGTCATTTAAAAAATAATTCATAGAACTACACTTCACCTTTGACACGGGCAGACTTTGTTTCAAACTTCGTCAGCATTCTGCTGTTCAATTGTGAAGGTTGCTTCTCTGAAGAATTTCAGATGTTAGGTAATTTAAGCCTTACCTAAACTTTCAGCAAAATAAATACCTTAAACGGAAAAAAATAATAAGTAACTTGAACTTTAAACTGATTGAAACAACAGTGCAAAACAACAATTTTGACCATAAAACTGAGCAAATTTGCGACACGTCAAAACTGAATTGAAGAACTTTAACCCGAGTCGAGCCGTAAACATAATTATAAAAGAGTCGTAAACACAAATGTAAAATATTTTCTTATACAGTTTTTTTGTTTTTGTTTTAGCGGTATCCGGGATTAAATGTGTACCTTAAATAAAATTTATACAAGTTAAAGAATTCTATGTTAAAATAGTTGGTTCAGTGCTATAGCAATTCAAATTCTACTTTTGCTACTCGGGTTATGGTGCTTTACATAATTTCGCATAAAAAAATGCAGTGTTGTAAAAAAGAACTTTTATCGCAAAAATAGCTCAACTTTCCCGTTCTGCGACGGCTATTTTTAAAAATGGGTTCCGAGTAAAATGGTTCCCATTTGTTATTAAATGTTAGCAATATAAAGGGGCACCGATTTTTTGGCTTCCCTAACTATATCCTGCTTTGTAAAGCCTTATATTTCTTTTCCGTGCTACTTTTGTTTTATTACTAATGCCACTGGGAATTTTATTATGTTTTTTTGAATTTCTTGTTTCTCTTCCTTAAACTAAACTTAAAAAACTCTCCAGTGTCATATATTCAAGATAGGATTTTCATGTTTATCCCAGTAGATTGGAAAACGCAACGGGCGTTAACACACGAGCAATCGTCAGATCACTTCGCCCACATCGTCGGGTTACCGGAGCTATGATAGGATATTCATGCTTATTCTTTAAATGGGAAAACCAAGGGGTTAACACACAGGCAATCGTCAGATCACCTCGCGCCCACCATCGGATTATCGGAGCTATTGCAGCGTGTTGTGTATGATTCACACGTTCCTTCAATTATGTATAACCCATTAATTCGCTGGGTTCAGGTAATGTCCAATAAGTGCTTTGCCCAAGGACACAACCGACTAGCTAGCGACCAGAATTGAACCTGCAACTCTTAGGCTGAAAGGCGACGCACTAAACCACCAGACTAATCTATAAATATATTTCAGTGTTTTGTGTATGATTAAGACGTTTCATCAATTAGTAACCCATCATTTTATTGGGTCGAGGCAATGTGGAACCCATCATTTTACTTAACTGCCTTGCCCAAGGACACAACCGACAAGCCAGTGACCAGTTTCGAATCAGCAACCTTTCGACTCAAAGGCACTAACCACGCTAATCGAATTTTTCGGGGGTAGGCTAGACCTAGTAGACCTGAACGCAAGTCGGTGATTCTTGCGTTAGCGGTCTTTTCCGTGAACTTCTGCGTGACGCCATTACGGCATCGCAGCTTACGGGTTGTTGTTTAAAGTTTTCTAACAATTTCTCAAATCCAGCGGATTGTCGGGTTCTACTAACTTGAATCATACACAACACACTGCAATAGCTTCGGTAACCCGACGGTAGGCGCAAGGTAATCTGGCGATTGTTCGTGTGTCAATACCCTTGGCTTTTTCATACACGGGAATAGACCTGAATATTTTTTCTATATCCACGTTACTGGAAAAAAAACTTCGGTATACGGTCTTATTTTTTATAGTAACGATAGGCAAAATATCGGGCCTATAACACAATGTTTATTGTTAGAAGGAATGAAAAATACTAAATTGTTACCATATATTTGCCACCATATTCTACATTATTACCCAATTTAACTTAAATAACACAAAAACAAATAACTAGAGCCCGCAACCCATTTACACCTCTTACCTTTTTAAACTTACGATTTCAACATTTTTGGTTGTGAAACAATGTTTGACATTATTGTTATTTTTACAAACAAAATATAAGAATGTAGTGTGAGCCATAAAACACAGTACATTAGTATAAAACAATTGCACATTGGTTGCATGATGTTTAAGAAAACTTTTGAAGCTTACATGCAAAGGTAATATTAAAAAGGTAAAACAATATGTGTTAACCATTTTTAATCTATTAAAGGTTGGAAATCTTTTCAGTATGCCTAAAGATAATCATTATGAAAGTGCAAGCTTAAGTTGCTAATAGTTTTCCATGCAGATGATATGATTTGTGGAGTTGGTAATTCGCCCTGCTGTATCTTCAAATGTACATACACACTGGCACAGAGTAAAGCAAATCCCGTCCCAAGCAATGAACAATTTATGACCTATGGAAGTTAAATAAACTAGAGAGCATCAACCACATGTTAACCATCACTATTAGTAAGACATAATGTCAAAAATAAGCCATATGTTTATGCATGTATAAACATTCAGGTCACCTAGTTAAATATAGTTTTACTTTGTGTGTGTATATATATATAGTTTGTTTTTGCAAGTAAAAAGTAATGGGACCCAAAGTTACCAATCCAGACTTGCTAATCATGTTGTGTGTACTTTTCTGCGTTTATACAAAAAAAACATACATTTCTAAACTTACTCTTACCTTGTTAGCACGTTCAGATTGCAATATGACTTGGTGGTACCTGATTCTCGTGAATGCAACCTTGAAAAAAATTATACATTAATGTACACAATGTATTAATTAGGGTTAAATCAACAATGGTAATATAAGCGGGTTAGAACAATCCAGCATAGCAGTGGGAGACCAAACCTTAAGTATAGTGAGATTAGGAGTATTTATTAAATTAAGGATAGTTTATAGGCTAAAGAATCAGACATTAGTAGCACATTTATTACGACTAATACCTGTCTTACTACACTATTTAGTCACGTAAATGCAACATGAAGTACCATGGAATACTTTGGTACAATGATATTCGGAAGAAAGAAGTGAAGAATTGAATCGATCTTCTTACGGAAAAGAAACCATGGAGAAGTGACACTTGACCTCATCTGCGGAAAGATACATGAATGGTAAATTATATTTTTTATCTTGTACCAATTTGTCAAGGGAAATATTAATAGGATTAAAAAAAAATCAAAAAAAATCTGCATTCAAAACAAAGTGATAAAAACCTCACAGCCTTAAACATCAGTTACCTCGATATAGTTCTGATGAGAGAGCTCAGATATTGCATGGCCATCTGAGCATCTCATCTCTGAATACTTTGGAAGAATTGTGTCTGAAAATTAAAAGTAAGAAAAATAGATAATATGACCATTAAATTGGGTAGGTGGAATTACTTCAGAGTGCCGTAATGATTTTTTGTATATATGGAAAATGCAATTGAATGCAACATATCAGATCGAACTTTTTTAGTAGACATCAAACTTATTTAATTAATCAAAAAATCCGTTTTCGTACGCGTTTTGTATACGAGCTACTTAATTGTGGTCAGCTTTAATTTAAGACACAAATTAAACTGTGAAATGATCGGTTAAACAACATTTTAGTTTCAACTTACAATTGTTTTTCATAAAAACAATTATCAGCATTTAAACCGGTAAATCACCAGTTTCATCACAACATGTTATGGCAATTGTGTAATGCTTCACAATGCAACAAATCTTGGTTACTCTGATTTTAAATACCCAATAAGTAAAAGAACAATATTGCCTATTACTGCTATTAGTGTGACATTTTACCAATACTATTGAAACACTGCACCACAAAATGTAAATACAGACTGCAATCAAAAGTAATCCAATTATGTTTTTTCATTAATAAGCAATAAATGTGCTTATCTTGGTGGCGGGTGAAAAAATGTAGCATATATTCAAACACTGGTTAGAGAGTCATGTGCACATGTCGCACAATCCTGCAGTATGTGTTATATCAAAAAGAACAGTTGCTTTAGCTTTTGCTTAAAACCAGTAAATTTTGGGTCCTTGCCCACTGTGACATGCGAAAAGCAAGCTGCTAGGTCACACAATCATTCGGTAGATATTAAGCTCTTGATATGCTACTCTTAAACAGATAATAGAAAAATGCAATCACTTTATAGAATTTATGCATGCTATTTTCCACCAAAATGGCCATGCAGTTCTCACCAAAATCACAGTCATATTTTTCCATGAGTTCATCAAATAGAAGTGTATCCTCCAAACCCTAGGTTACAAAGCATAAAATATTAAAGATTTTGAAGTTTGTTGGATAGATATTTTACAAAATAAAAAATATAATTGTATAGCATGGAACAGAAAAAAAATCATGAAAACCAACCCGCTGATGATGGTTTGTCCTCCACCTCTTTATTGAGGTTGGCCGACAAACCGGAGGCAAACCCAGACAATGCGAGCATTCAATGCTCTGCGGCGTCACCCCCTACAACCTCTGCGGCACCCCAAGCTTTCTTCAGCGATAGCGATGGGGTTTCCGCTGTCACTTCGGTGACATCTCCCACTGGCGCACAAGCTCTCAAATCTAACGATGGAGCAAGCGGAGCTGTCTGACTTGTCGGACAGTGGTGAAGCAAACTCCATTCGGCGGACACGAGAAGCCTGTGAGCCAGCACCTTCCAAGGCGGAGTATAAAAGAGAAAATAATCGGCGGCAGAAGGCTCGGAAACGAGCCCGAAAAGACCAATGATAATCTCTGCAATCGTCCCGGCCCCAGCAACACCTCAGCGCCCACAGCTGCCCCCACTGGGGATGGCAAAGTGAGCGCCAGCGGGTCCGCTAAACGGAAAAGGCAGAGCAAAACTTCCTTCTTCCACCACCCCTACTCCGGCCACAAAAAAGCCCTGTGGTCCATCTGCGTCGTCCACACGAGCAACGTCATATGCAGATGCAGCAAACAGCAGTCTTAGACTTGATGTTCTACCAGCTAGCGGGTCAGAAAAGTCTTGTCCAGGCTGATATCCGCTACATCGAGAGTGCTATGGCAGACTACATGTTGGACGGTACACTTCCTCTTATAAAGGCCAAAGGGCTTGTGCTGCTAAAGTCAGGTACCATGAAGGTCACCTGTATGGATGCAGCATCACTGGCGGCCTTCAGGAGGTTTATCCGTGGTTTACCACCAATGCCAGGTAAGAACATTGGCTATACAGCAAATGGGCCCGAAGATCGTCTCAACGAACGGGTCTATACTGTCTGGGTCTCTGACCCGAAGGTTCGAACAAACCCGGAACGGTTTATTCGCCTTCTCGGGTTCCAGAACTCCGAACTTCCGATTGAGAAGTTCCACGTCCGTGGGTACGTCGGCGAAGTGACGGAAGAAGGCACACACCTACGTGTAGGTGTGGAGATGTCTGCGATTGAAGATCTGCGCAAGATGGACTTCAGCCCTCACTACATGGCAGGCCTTCTCACTTTTGTGGGAAACCGGTCCAGTGGAAGCCACTACCCACTCAGAGTCTCTTAACCACTAGTGTGTGATGGAGGCTCTGAAAAAGACTAGCAAGGACCTTGTTCTTTGCCAGATCAACTTGCACCATTGTATAGCAGCCGCCCAACAATTAATGGGTCGGTTCCAAACAATGGGGCAAACACCACTTGCCCTCATACAGGAACCATACTGTAAGCGAGGAAAAGTGGCCTTTGTTCCTCAGAATGCTTGCTGCTTTTCTGATCCTAATTCAAGCAAGCCACGTGCTTGCATCCTGTCTGCAAAGAATCTGGTGGCGTGGCCTCTACTTCAATTCATGGATAGAGACATCTGCACAATTGCAATTGCAGACAACACTAACAGCAAAAACCCTGTTGTTTTCTGTTCTGTTTACATGGCTGGCGATGACCCCACGGAACCACCACCGCACAAGATGCGAGAACTTGTCACCCATTGTGAACAATCAAACCTTCTTCTGCTCATTGGGACAGATGCAAACGCTCACCATTACTACTGGGGAAGCACTGACTGCAATAGTCGGGGGCATGCCCTTATGGAGTATTTAATGAGCACAAGGCTGTCAGTATGCAATACTGGCAACTCTCCGACCTTTGTCACCAGAAACAGAGCTGAGGTTCTCGATCTCACTCTGTGCTCTGCCAATCTGCTTTCAAAGGTGTCTGACTGGAAGGTCAGCAAAGAAGCTTTTTTGTCCGACCACCAATTAATAACTTTCAGGGTGAACAACCTTTGTAAGACCACCCCATCGCATCACAGGAATGTTCGCAAAACTGACTGGATGCTCTACCTGCAAGAACTAACTCTCCTGTGTGAGGCAATTCCAGCTGCACCTCCAAAAACTGCTAAGGAGGTCGACATGCTGGCGAAAGCTGTCGAAACAGCCATTACCTTATCATATGAGAAATCGTGTCGCCTGATCAAAAGAACAGCAAATGACACTCCTTCCTGGTGGTGCGCAGAACTCACACTTCTTCGTCGCTGTGCGAGACGCTCCCACCGGAAAGCTCTTAAGCTTAAGACTCCTGCCGCATGGGATGAGTCCAAGGCAAGCACCCGAGCTTACAAAAATGCCATTCGCTCCAGAAAACGGGCGTCTTGGCGCAAACTGGTGTGAGGAGGTGAACACCTTGCCAGCAATGGCACGGCTTCATCGAATCCTCAAGAAGCATCGCTCTCTTCAGATTGGATCTCTACGGAAATCAAATGGTGATTTCACCAGCACTCCATCTGAAACCTTACACGTTCTACTGGACGCACACTTCCCAGAGAATGTAAATAATCAAGGATCATCTACTAACCACGTTAAACAATGGTCCTCAATTCAAGCTAGCGACGAAGTGCTAGTCAACAACATCATCACAGCTGAAAGAATTAAGGCTGCTTATACATCATTTAAGCCTTTTAAAAGCCCAGGGCCTGATGGAATCTACCCAATACTTATTCAAAAAGGATTGGAAATCCTGTGCCCCCTTCTTATCCAGATCTTTAAAGCATCTCTCCTGTTGGGTTTTATCCCACAAAGATGGCTGGTCGCGAGAGTGGTTTTCCCACCCAAACCAGGGAAGGAAGACTACTCAACGGCAAAAGCCTATCGACCCCTGAGTCTCATGTCATTCGTGATGAAGGGCTTCGAGAGACTCATACTTTGGTATCTGCAGGAGGGACCTATTGGACAATCCCCCCTACACCCCAACCAATATGCATATAGAGCGGGATTTTCTACCGAAGATGCCCTCCATAATATGATTATCAAACTGGAGAAGGCGGTCTTTCATAACCAATATGCACTTGGAGTATTTCTGGATATTGAAGGAGCCTTCTCTAATGCCACTTTCGATTCCATGATAGTTCCTTTGCGAAAGTATCATGTTAATGAAACAGTTATCCGGTGGATAAGTTACATGCTTAAACACCGAACAGCCACAGCAGAACTGCATGGCTGTACAGAGAAAAAACAGGTCAAAAAAGGTTGTCCACAAGGGGGAATCCTATCCCCCCTTGTTATGGAACCTCCTGGTGGACACTCTACTACGCCAATTCACTAGCCAAGAGGCTGCACTTGTGCAAGCATATGCTGATGACTTGAGCGTCATTATATCTGGCCCAGACCCATCAACGATTGGGACGATTGCCCAATCAACCCTTAATCGTCTGGAGAAATGGGCAATAAACAACCACCTTCGCTTTGCCCGGCAAAGACAGTGGTGGTAATGTTCACAAGAAGGAGAAAATGGTCTTTAAGACCAATTTTTCTCCACAATATCCAGCTTAGCCTATCAAAGGAAGCTAAGTATCTTGGTGTCATCCTGGACAACAAGCTGTCTTGGAAGAATCACCATTCAAGTCGTATCAAGAAGGCAACTGCTGCTCTAGCACAATGCCGTAGAGCAGTTGGCCCTACATGGGGGCTACAGCCAAAAATAATGATGTGGCTCTACTGTCAGATTATCCGACCTATCCTGACCTATGCTTCATTAGTGTCAGTCAGCGCAACATACCAGCGCAATATACAGGACAACCTGCGCAAGGTTCAAAGGTTGGCCTGTCTATGCATCACTGGCGCCTTTAAAGGCACCCCCACAAGGGCAATGGAGATGCTACTTAACCTCCCCCCGCTGCACTTTTACCTCCAGGGCACAGCCATTAAAACGGCACACCGCCTGAGATGTTTAGGCCACTGGAAGGGGACTGGTTACTCAGTGTGGCACAAGAAAAGTCATATTGACATCTGCAACCAAGCAATGGAAGATATCCATCTTCTCTCATTGCCAGTGGATTGCAGTTCCTGCACTCTCCATCTGGAACGCCACTTCGCGATTCAGATCAGCGACCGTGACAACATCACTCCACCTGTACGACCATCTGACCCATCACAGCTTGTCTGTTACACTGATGGGTCACGACTAGATGGATCGACTGGTGCTGGAGTACTTATTCAATCCACCAAGTTTGATTACAAATTCAGCTTTCCACTTGGAAGCTTCCCCTCAGTTTTTCAGACAGAGATTCTTGCAATAAATCATGCTGCAAGGATTCTGCAGTCTTGGAACACTGCAAAAATTTCCATCACCATTCACAGTGATAGTCAAGCTGCTCTGAAAGCTCTTATGAGCTTGAAGATACATAGCCCCTTGCTGCGAGAGACATGGTACCTTCTTTACAATCTTGGAGGGCTTAATCTTGTGGAACTTTGCTGGATTCCAGGCCACTCAAACTTTGATGGCAATGATCAAGCTGACGAGTTGGCTCATGACGCATCCAGCACTGCCTTCATCGGTCCAGAACCATCCCTCTGTATTCCTGTCTGCTCTGTCAGAACAGAATTGGAGGCGTGGATGAGCCGAAAACATGCTGAAGAATGGAGACAACACTGTGGCTGTCGTCAGACGAGGGAGTATCTTGGACAAGGCCTATCCCTGTCCAGGGAACTTATCCGGCTGCGGCGGAGACAGTTACGATCTGTTCTTCAGATTATCACTGGTCATGCTAATTTGGCAAAGCACCAATCCATCCTCATGCGCACGGCATGTGCAACCTGTCCCTTCTGCCAAGAAGAAGACGAGACTCCTTTACACTATGTTGGCCATTGTCCAGCATTTGCTGTAACCAGATGGAGGAATTTTGGAGTTTTTAAATCTGATGATCTCGCATCTATTCCGGTCAAGCATTTAGTCAGTTTCCTTCAGGACACTGGCCGACTTGACCGTTATATCCCGGATCCATGCTAGCCCTGGGCGCTGGAGTAATGGGCCTTCCATGGCCTAAATTCCTGGTCCCGGTAGCTACTGTGGACCCGCCCTTATTAATGTAATGTAATGTAATAGATATTTTAAACTGGTTTGGATATTCACTTTATTAAAAGAGATAGGATCGAGGATGTTCATTGTACAAGTATATATATATATATATATATATATATATGTTTGTGTGTGTGTGTATATAACTATATTGTGTGTGGCTATTTCATACAGGTTCCATGCCAAGACACTTATGGATGTTTTCTTGAACCAGTGGGTTCAAAGGCGTCCAAACTCAAAGTGCAAACATAAAAACTCAAACAAACAGAAATAGAATCAGCCACCAGACTGTGGCTGTAGTCATACAACATTCTTATTAACAACGACTGTCATATTCCCACCCTTGGAAAAAATTATCTTATCTAATATTAAGCATGTACATAAAGATAGAGCCAGTGTCAAGATTGTTAGTAAATATATATAATACAGTTCAAGAGTATTGTGTTGACTAACATACCGCATTAAGTCCCTGTCCATAAAAAGGGGTGATGGAATGAGCTGCATCTCCAAGCAGGGCAGCAGTGTTCTTATAGTGGTATGGCGAGCACTGTGACAATATATTTAAACAAAGTAATCTTACACAGTATAGGTTATTGTAACTTCAACCCTATTAAAACAACATATTATAACATCATACATCAAAATACCAAATTTTTAAAATAACCCTATATTTTCTATGCACCTTAATTCCTTACCTTCACCGTTATAATTCGCAATGGAGGGAGATGGAAAAAATCTTTTTTTAAGAAGTCTCTGTAACATAAAACATTAAATTAAAAATGTAACAGACATAAAACTATACATCAAAAAAGTAGTTGTTATGTTTTGAATCAGAAGAAACAGAAAGGTAGGTTAAAAGTCTACCAAAATGTCAGCCAACTGCGAATAATCAATTATACTTATCACCAGCAGGTAGATATGATGTCATAACCAAACACAAAGTTAAATTAAAGTTACAAAAACGTTTTTTGCTATACGTACTATTAATAACATCTCAATAATCAAGTTTTAAACCTGCAACGTTTCAGTGGAAAGGCGTCACACTAAACCATCAGACTAACCGATCGGAACAGCATCCTAAACACACTGAAATAGATTTACTGGGACATGGACAGGAGCTACCCAATAAAAGTAATAAATAGTGTAACATACGAACTACACCAGTTATCTGATGATAACCTTTACCACATCTTCAAAAAGGATTTCACTCCATGCAAGGATAGAATTGACACATATTGCACCCAAATATATTATCTTTTAACATTGATTTCTGTATTGTCAGTTATTCCTTACTCTCCAATCAATGGCAGTGCATCTGGAAACATCTGGTTGAAGAATTGCACAGCATCATCGCCAGTCTGGATTCGTTCAAATTCTTCAACCGGCATGAATAGGGTGCAAGTGAAGGAACAATCCTGTGTTTAACCAGCATTAAATGCAAAGCTTAGATTGAAGCATAGGCTAAGTTTAGGGAGATAATTAAAGTGTAACTCTTACAAAAACAATGATTTTGTAACAAAACTATTACAATAATCAAAAATAGAAAAAGTACCTGTGATCATAAGGATTGGTTGATAATAAACTCTTTTACCATTAAGCAAATTTATTTTTCTATTGACATTTTTTTAATCCACCAAAGTGTTTTGTTGCATTGAAATACTTTGGGGAAAAAATATTCTTAACACTATGCTATGTTTTGGATTGATGTAATACAACAGATGACAATGAACATATTATTGAAAAAAACTGCTTTCACGTTATTTTGACACGTACTTGAAAAAAGAATGTGAAAACTGTCACCGACATAATAATGACTATATAGATTGCATTAACATTTTGGTCTGCGTAATGTTGAAAGGAATAAATGAACAAATTATAGCCCACCTGGTTAGGTAGAGCTATGAGCATCAATTTGTGTCGTGGCCAGATGTGAAGGTGGTTTGGTGGTAATGCATACTGGGAACACAAGGGAATAAATTATTTGCTGTCTATGTGACATATGAAATCCATTAGTGCAAAATGTTTAGAAAAACTACCCTAAATGCAATGCAATAAACATTTATTTCAAGATGCGATAAAATAAGACCAACAAAAATTCTAAACTATTTAAACTGGATTTTAGACAAAATACGTAAACATTTCATATCTAATTAAATATGACACAAAGGCTTACTTCCCCTTCTTTAGTAGCAGATATAGAAAGTTCCTTGTAACTGTGTGGAATGTAAGATTGTGCGTAATCGAAAACCTCCCTTTGCATTTGTCTTCTTACGGCTGAATAAGCTCCGTCACAACCAAATATAACTTTCGACTTTTGTTCCACTGTGTCTCCAGTTTCACTGTGCAAATAACTTAAAATTAGTTTAGATCAATATTAACAAAATACTGACGTTGGGCCTCTTGGAATAATAATTTGCTGATATCAGATCCAAAACATAGTATTCCTAAACAACAATACATTTCAAGGCATTCTAATTTTTAGAAGCATATATGTTCAACAAAGCTTTGCCTAAGCCCTAAACAATGAATTGCAGCCAATTTGACTTGTTTTTGTTGTTTCTTTAATTAAGTAACTTGGGTTTTGGAGTGCTTTAACAAGTATGTGTGCAATGTACAATCAATGCTCACTTGCTTACTTATATAATGTAACCCAAGTGGTATCATTAACATATTGGGATGTACAATTCATAAAGAAGAAGGTTCTTACTTGACAACATTACAGTTATCTGTTGATTTGTTATCTAGCCACAATGTTAAATACAAATTGGTCAACCACCAAACTATTTTAATAATGGAACTACCAATTAAAACTTGCCAAACAAAATAATATTCCATACGTTTTAAATAATGCCGATGAACTATTCAAATCACACGACACTAGTTTGGAGCTGAAGTGAATCTTCACATTTTCCCTTTCCTCAGCAGCTGAAAAGTATGAACAATTTAGCAAAACATGATTTCTATTACAACTTTTTCTTGAACAGAAAAATTACAGTCCTAAAAATGTATGCGAAAAGATAGTTGTCTCGACCAGAGAAACGATTGTGGGCTCTCATGCATTTCGCATTAAGTTGTTACGCTGTAAAATCGGTAATAAATTTCATAAGTGACCCACACTGTACACTCTTGTGTTCTGTGCTTTAATAACAATAACCCTTAGGATCTTTTAAACTTGGGACAAATTGGTTGTTCTAAACAGGTGTACTTTCAGCTAAGTAAAAATGTTTACTCTCACCGGCTTGGATTTTATTAGATTTAAAGATTAGGAATAATGATTTATTCTCTGATAATATAAAGGCTATTCTATGGTAACAATGATATTAAATTGTTTTATTGCAGTAGATTAGTAAGATATCATTAACAAAAAAAACATTATTTTTACTAAACCTTAGTCTAAACCAGTGATTTTCAACCTTTTTGTTGCACTGGAACCCCATGGAAACATTCTACTGACTTGAGGAAGCCCTGTGCAATAATTTTATTGGCTTATGTAAAAAAAGCATTTAAATTTAATGTTTATTCATTCAAAATTAAAAGTTGCGGAACCCCTGGACTGTATTGGCAGAACCCTAAAGTTTTGTGGAACCCTGGTTGAAAACCACTGGTCTAAACTATATTACCTTCTAGTTAATCCATGTGTTTTTTTCCCACCAATACATTTATTAATGTTAATAGTGATAATCTTAGAAGTAAAAGGGTAAAACACAAAATGGGCAAAAATTATTTACCACTAAGTAAGTCCTGATTAAGCTTCAATCGATCAATTGATAGTAGATACTGAAATGTAAAATATAAATTTTTAAATAAACAAAAATGCTTCATTTTGGAGGGGGTATAAAAAATTACAACTGAAAATTAATACAATACAATTAATATGACTTACTCAGACTGAAGAAATATATAAAGTGTGTAAGCTTTAAGAAATTAAAAAAATGACAGTAATTTAATTTAAATATTTAAACTGTTATCTAGAAACATAAGCAACAACATAATTTCAATCATACATTAATCCTGTTTTTTTTTTATAGAAATCGCATTAATATGTAGGTAACATAAAATCAAAAATAGCTAGGGTTGAGAACCACTGACCCAAGATCCTATTTCTGACCTGTTCTTTCTTTCCATATGGAATTTCATAGCAAGGTTTATTCAATGGATGGATCATTCTGCTATGCATGGCTGTTCCAAGCTTTATTATCTGTTGAATAAACATATTATCACCCTGTATTTTTAGTCATGTAATTACAGAAGGTGACATGTCAGACTTTTATTATTCTGGCCAAATAGCTTGTTAGATAAGTGCTTTGCATGCTTTCACCTAAATGGTTGTAAAACTGACATTGTCTAGAGTCTCTAGACCAAGCGGATTTATGGTTCTACCAAAACTGAAGAAACATCGAAGTAATAAACAACACACTAGAATAGTTTTATTAAGGTAATGGTGGGCACGGGGTTATCTGATATTTGCTAACGAAAAATGGGGATAATCATAAATAACTTATCCTGACCTATACAAAGACAAAGGTGATTGGGTTTCTAAGATTTAACATTTTTTATTAAATAAGACCCCCCAAAAAACTATGAAAGCTGTGCATAATTTGATAATGTTTTGTCACATAGTTGTGGTTGAAATACAAGCACACATTTTTTAATAACTAATAGATTATTTTAAATATTATTTGACATTAAGTAGTGACCATACTGACCTTATCATCTAAACCAGCCTTCTTTAGTGACTGAATGCCTCGGTAGGATAAAGCGAGGTTGATGCTTCGACCAGAAGCGGTGTCACTTTTTCTTACGTCTGTTAGAATAAAAATTTAAAGTTTTGTACTGCATTACTAGTTTAACTCTTTCTGTAAAAGGATAAATGTTATTACACATACAACTAATATATGAATAAATAATTGCAGATATATGGCTTGTCGAGACTATACATCTCAGGACTTTCAGACTGTTTTTTAAACAAATCTACAGGAGTTATTTCTTAACTATGTGTAGCACACTGCAATAGCGACTGGACAATGGACAGGCGGTCATGATCAAATACTTGCATATACTAATTACGATCAAAAACATGCATACTGCATGGTGTTTATATTTGTCATAATCCTATACATAACTTTGCCGTGTTACTCATTTAACAATAACTTTTGATTCCCCAACCCCATGGTGCAAATAACACATATTCTTCAAACCTTTTCTTGCTTCATACAAGTCCACATTGTAACCTCTTTGTGACAGTAAACATGCATGTAATGCCCCAACCTGTAAAAGAAGTATGGTCAAGGTTATTGACCATCCAAGGTTATCGACTTTAAACCAGCCAGGCTTAGCTATTTGTGTGTTTTGGGCTTAGTAAACATCACCTAAACCCAGTAGAAGTGTTTTTTGCTTTATACAACACATTGCATTAACATAACTGCAGTAATCCAGCACTGGGTATGAAGTAATTTACTGATGATTGCCAATGTAATAACTCTTGTGCATGTTTTTCCTTTAAGAAGATAAAACATGACCCGTCCCTCATGTTACTGACAAAAATACTCCTTTGCCCCTCTTCCCACTGTGCGCCAGAATAGTATGTTGTTCCACCCCCGTTTTTCCGCAGATTAGTGAAACATTTATTTTCTGCAGATTTATTTTCCGCATTGCATTAATTTTTCGCAGATTAGTGAAGTTTTTATAGTGGAATGGTCTGGTAAAGTTTCTAAACACTGCGCTAATTTTTATTCCTGCTATATAGGATAATCATGTTTATTCCCGTGAATGAAAATCCAAGGGGGTTATTGCATGGGCCATCGTCAGATGATTTTAGATGCGACTAGAGACAGAACGGTAGTCTGATTTTTCTCTGCTGGGTGGCGCTATTTATTTTTTTGGAATTATCTGGGGAGTGACTAAGTGTTAAGCGGCTGATCGGTACCTCTAAATACGCCGGATCGCTTGGATTGCATGGAGCGCTTGAATCGCTTGGCGCGCTTGAATCGCTTGGATCGCTTACTATACTTCGTAATTACAAAAGCCATGATATTAATGTTAGGGTTGGGGTTAAAGTTAGTTTTGGGGTTGAGATTACTGTTTTCGACAGGGTTAGAATTACTTTCCATAGCAATCTAAGTGATCCAGGGGGTCCTGTAGTATTTAGAGGCACCCGCGACTGAGTGGTCATATACTAGTTTTCGCACTTACGAATCGTATTCCTTGTTAGTATAGTGGTAAGTGTCGCAGCTTGTCACGCGACAGGCTATGGTTTGATTCCCCGACGAGGAGATTTTTTTCGGCTTTTTAACTCTTTTGTTTCTTAGTTATGCACAAACTTGTCATAATCCCGCATTCAGCTTGTCTGAGCGTTTTTGGAATTTGTCCAAGCATTGGCTAAAGTAATCGACCTCTTTGCAGTTTTTTGATTGTAAACACTATTTACTTAAAATGCGTAAATGGTGTAATAAACATGGGGCTAGAGTTAGTGTTGCAGTTGAGTTTAGTGTTTAGGAATGGGTTAAAATTAGTGTCCGTAATTTTAGTGAGTAGTTTCTCCCCTTCCCACTTTAGTACAGCTGATAAATAGCGCCATCCAGCAGAGAAAAATCAGACTACCGTTCTGTCTCTAGACGCATGTGATGATTTCGCACCCACCGTCCGGTTACCGGAGCTATTGCAGTGTTTTGTGTGTGATTCACACACTTGATCACTTTGGTAGAACCCATTAATCCGCTGGATTCAGGTAATGTCTGATAAACGTCATGTCCAGAGACACAGCCGACTAGCTTGCGACCAGTTTCGTACCTACAAACCTTCGGCTGAAAGGAAACGCACTAACCCACCACCACCAGATAAATTTGTTGGAAAGAATATAGATACTTACTGGACCTCCACCAACTATTGTTAAATTTCCATCATAATAAGTTTCATCTTCATACTTCATTTTTTATAAAAAACTTGCAGGAACAGAATACTGGCTTGTGAGCGTTCAGTGGTTCAGTTTGTTTTGATATCTGCGGCGCTGAATCAACAAATTCTTGTTATGTGCATTGGAGCGTACGAATTATATACATACAGTATTGGATATCTATGGCTACATGTAGGCAACGACATTTATTATATGTTATTATATGTCGTTGATGTAGGTATGACGACATTTATTATAACTTATTATATGTCGTTGATGTAGGTATGGTTACGAGTTGCAATACATTTATTACTTGGGCACATACCTTAATGTATTTTAACGTGTCTGTTTAAATAGCCACTTGTAAGATAAACACAGCGTACTCAATGGCAAAG
>CH002300.1:356184-371997 GCA_000149265.1 Ciona savignyi
AAGTCTCAATGGCATACGGCGCACAAAATGGAAATTTTGCGCTTACTACCCAGACCACTTTATATTATGTTTTACCATAGAGATGGTTTCACAATAGTCTTCTTACCCAGTGCGGTATATTACACACATATTGATTTCATTCCGATTTTTCTCTTTTTGGGGGGGCGAATATAAAAGATGTGACCCACCCATAGTCGTCATCTTTAACCGTTTTCTTCATATTCCCAGAAGCGCAACCCTTATCCAAACCAGTCATCAGTATACTTTAACGCCAGTAATAACAGAAATTAACTGCTCTATGAAGGGGATATCTTACTAATTATGTATAATGGATGTTTTGTGTCGAAATTATTTTATGAATCTGGATCAAAAAACTACAATACATAAGTAAGGTATGTTGATCGCGCTTTGTGAGGTATTGTTTTAAAGTAGTGATCATTGTGCTCACTGAAGCGTAGAACCGATTATGTAAAAAAATAGGTTGCTTTAACCATTCGGCCACACGACCCTACTGATCACTGTGCTCTTTCCCATCGATAGCCCCGAATGAAAGTATATCGCGCCTTGTTACGATGTCCTTAAAGAGGTTTCTTAGGTATGTTAGTTGGTAACATAAAATGGCAAAACTACATGAGCCTAGTTAGACACGTCAGTGAATATACCCATGGTACAATTCCTAAAACGGATTAAAAAATGACGTCGCAGTTAAATCTCACATCAAACAAAATAGAAACAAATTGCGTCATCAAACTTTTCAATTAAAAAATAACGAAAGAAAAGAAGATCGCAGCCGCCGGCGACTAGCAATTGATCGAGCCGGGAAAGGTGGTTGCGTAAACTTCCGCCGAAGATTTCTTGAACACTGAAACAAGAATTTCTGGGCATTATGAATCTTTTTATGCTAACAGAAAATTAAACAAATGGAGGAAAATTAAAATTAAATAATGTGCCAATTCCAGCGTTCCTCTGCGGTAGAATGAATGTTGGAGCAATGTTTGGTTGGATCGGGTAACCCTGGCTCACGTCACGTTTAATTTCGCAAACAATGATGATATGATGTTGTTATTTATAACCTCTATATGAAGGCTCTACGTTATTTGTGTTCAAAGCCAAAGTAAAAGTGACTGCACCAAATGAAAACGCAGCAGAATAAAAATTGCCATTTTGCCGTTTTCAATTGCAAATAGTTTGTGCATCTATAGGCCCGTGGCCTATTTATTTATTTGACAAAGGTATTTTATTCTTTACGTCTAAAAATTGTGGTATTACATATAAAGCTTTAATTTGATGTTTTTGTTATTAAGAGTTTATATATGCATTTTTCTGGCAGGTGCATATGGCGATCAATCTAATATTTAAGTAAAAGTACAATTGGTTGTTGACACTCTATTTAAATACAATGACTTGTTGTTTATGTTTAGGTTTCACGTCCAATCATGTTTATACTCAACAAATATACAAAACGAACCGTTCAAATAATAATAGTGATTATGGGTCCCGTTCTAGAATGTTTTTATGGGAGTTCGTGTTTATTTTATATCACCAAACGGTTAAGGCTGACAAATAACAACTAATAAAAAAGAGAAAGTAGTAAACGTGCGTCTGTTTTTATTTCCAAGTATTTTTGTGGCAACTTGCAAGTGGTGTTTTACCTAATAGATGATCGTGTTTATGTATCCAGTAAAAAAAAAACTACTTTTAAGACTTCCGACATGATTACATCATGTTAAGGGTTTGGTTAATAAGTTTAAAAGTGTAATTTAAAGACATAATCGATAGGTGTAATGCAGTTGCCATTTTGTACCGGATTGACATATGGTTATATATAATCTACTTCCGAATCGAATCTCATTTATCAAAAGTTCGACTATGCAAAGCTATCCACTGTAAATAGTACTTGGAGCGCTGCCAACTAAGCACTAAACGAAAAATTATTTAAAGCTATCAACTTCCGATACAAACAATACAGAGAGAATAGTGCCTACAATTCGTTTGTCGATTTCTAGAAGTGGCTTACAAATTACAATTTTTACCATAACTAGGCAATTCAGTTAACGGCAATTTCAATGATATATTTAGATTTTAAGGTTAAACATGAATATCCACAGTCACCAGCAATTATAACAAATTTAAATGATTCTGGCACCCCAGGAAATTCGATGATGTTTAATGCCTTTTAACAAGTTCTGTTGCACAAATGCCAAATGCCTGCTTGGCAGATACTTTAGTACGTGACTAATTTGGGGCCAACGAAGCCACGCACTATTTTGGGCAGATTTCAAATTGTATGCTTTTAACAAAATAGTCAATTTTAACTTGACTGTTTCAATTAGCTGCATTTGCCTCCGGTCACCTAAAAATAGTTTATATATAAACATAAGTTTATTACACGCGGCAGTAAGTTACATGTACAATTTTTAAAAAGTTATATTACATCGAACATATAGCTGAATTAAATGGTCGTTGGATCTGTACTCTCAGTTGTCTTAGGATTTCTTTTTTCTCCGCCTTTGGCTCCGTTGCTTTGGGGCCTTATCCATGAGAAAGTCATTACCATGAGTAAAGCCGAGCGCACTCCTGAAAGCTTTTTAGTTATTAGAATTGGGCTGACGACGCAGTAGATAAGCGGGAGAGGTGTGATGCAATTGACAAGGAAATGACTAAAGTGGGCTTCGCTTTGAATAAAGTCAATCAAGAATAAACCCATGATGGGCGCCGTGCACAGTACAAAAAGTAAAAACAAGATGGTGACAGTGTGGTGGGACGCGCGGTACTTTGCCAACGCTCTTCTGATACTGATTTGACTCCCAACGCTCTCCGAGTTGGCGTCAACTCTTCCTCGGATATTGTGAAAGGATCTACACAAGAGGAAGAGCAATCCAGTTGATTCAAGTGCCCATAAGATTACCACGACCAGCAGGTAGCTTTTAGACATGGGGGTATAAATATGTGAGCACTTTCCCGCAGGACAAAGATACTTTCCAGATTTGTAGCTTAGAGTGCAGCTGCATAGAATAGTACAATTCCAATCAGTCATAGCCAACAAGCCATATATCGTCGGAAGTGCCCACACAAGACAAATTAAGGCATTTGCCTTGCGCCTTCGAAAGTTGGGGTCAAGTCGAGTCGATTGTTCGGGCGTCTGCACAGAAACACGTCCAACGATGTAAGTGCTGTCTTCAATACCGTAAATCATCAAACCAATGTTGCCGCATAGAACAAGTGACAAGGCCAGAGTCATTCCTAAAAGATATTTTTCGTTAGAATTGTTATGTCTAGAGTTTTCTCTTTTCTAAAAGTTTATTGAGGAACGGTCCATTAACGTTTTGTTTTAAAGAAATAATAGGTTTTGAACAGGTGACTTTTGACTAATATGTTATTTTAATAACCACAAATTATAGTAACTTTATTATGTCTATACATAGTCTGCCATTGCTGACCTTTTCTGAAGGCCCACCATTGATTGGGGTGGCTTGATTCGATTCCATAATAGTAGTTGATAAAGTGGTAAAATCCAAGTGCACTTGTTATCAAGTTTGCAACCAGAGCGCTCGCTACGTATCGATAAACGTTGCTGTGTTTGAGTTTACTCCGATAGAGCACTATCGCGAGAAGTATCACAAGGTTTTCTATCACGACCAGTGCCGGTACCACCGAGACAACATGTATAAAAGGTTCTTTCAATGGAACGCACGTTTCGTTGTCAGAAAACGAGCTGGAAGTTGCGTTCACCAATGAATTTCCGTTCTGTACATCGGGAAACAAACGCGGGTTCGGCCGATTTTCCATGTCTTGCTGCACTTTGCTTTACCTTATACTACCGCTCAGCTCTGCAACCACAAAGACATTAAAAAACGATATTACAATATATGAAAGCTACTTCAAATAGATAAAAAACGCTTATAAAACGGCGTCGAATGTACATTTTTTTATTTTGATGTTCCATAGATTGCCATCGTTATATATGATCTATTTCCGGAGCAACTTTTCTCATTTATCAAAAGTTAGACTATATGCATAGCTGACAACTGTAAACAGACTGCTCCGAGCGCTGCCAACCAAGTACTAAACCAAAAAGTTAATCAGAGCTCACGTGGCCGGGCTCGTCTTTCTTTGATCATTTCCGTTACAAACAATACAAAGCGAACAGCCCTTGCAATACATTTGCCGATTGCTAAAAGCGGCTCATACGCAATCTGCGTAGCGCATATAACAATATTTTACAGCTTTTCGAAATGAAATTAAATACGCAGAGGAAACCCACACACAATGCGGTGCCGAGCAAACCTCGGTTTAACCAGACTGTGGCGAAACATTGTTTTGAATATCTTCGCACCCTTATTACTGACAGGATCACGACGCAAGGGCAAGACCACATTAACCTAGAACCAGTAGTTGTTTACAATTAACCAATCACATTAAGTTTACTTTGAAGAGTTTCACGGCACCAATTAAACAATGGAATGAACTGTTTTAAAAGGGTTTAATTCATTTAATTTGTACAGATAAATGTGTTCTGATTCTAAGGTCGTTCTAGATGTACTTACTGGCCTATGTATATATTCTTCATAGAATTTTATATATACCTGTATATTATAAATAATCTTACGACATTTACGCGACACCAGATTAGATGAATGCCTTCCCCATTCAATAAAACCCTTTCATCCCAAGTTGTGGTAGATAGAAAGTGATAGACCTATACGTAGTGGTTATACAACATATGGTATCATACGAAAGCGTGCTAAGAGCCGTGTACATTCGTTTCCTGTTTGTTAGGCTCGTCATATCTGTTAAAATTAGAAAATTAATTGTAAACAATATTGAATAACACAGCTATTCAATGTTTCAAAAACGGCAATAAAATAAAGGAGAATTTACATTTCTTTAGCTAGATGGCTTATATATCATTGCAAAATCGTATAGAATAATTACTTGGCATATCATCTTGTCACGTTTATTATATATTATATAATTTTTTTTTGCAAAAAGTTTGCAAACAACTCGTATTATCTGATTAAAATTATACACACTCTGTCCGAAGTTACACCATACAACCATTTGTAACAAAAATAAATATATATATTAACTACTTTTAATTAAATGAATGAAAAACATAACAATTTTCATTTTGAAAATCAAATAGGTATATATTATATCCTGCAACTACACAATTACTGAAATTGCCATGGTAAATTAAGAAAATGGTAAAACAAACGTTTTCCCTTTCAAATAAGATAAACTACAATTACCGAACGTTTCACAGCTTTTAAAGTGCACGACCATACCACCCTACTAGTTCGACACTTCCAGCAACCATAAAATCAAAAGTCACTAAAACCAACCTCATTTCTTACCACTGGGACTACGGGTTGAATACCTCACACGGTTTTCTTATAAAGAGAAAATCCACCGGCTACTAATATGTTGGCGCGATTTGTACCTTATTATAAGATAAGGTCTGACGCGGGGCCCCGTGAGACGGATACAAATAGTGAAAATGTCATTTTTGATGCTGTTACGGGAGTGTCGAAAGGACGTTGTTTCACTAAGTATGGTTGACATATCAAATTCATCTTTTCAAATATTAAAATAAAATATCTCTGGGTCGTCCATAAAATCCACTGCCGCACAGTTCCATATAAATAAATTCGACCATTTTCGTGGACTTCCAACGAAAAATATTCAAAAATAAAATCTGAGAAAAATAGACAAACGTATAACAGGCGAGTTTACGTTTGTAGTATTTTTTGTCGAATGACGTACTGCTTGCAGTAACGTTGTTCTACCCGGCGCGCCAAAACAGAACGAATCATCAAAGCAACACAAATCATATCCGGTCGAAAGGTTATGATGAGTGCCGTCACGTGATGAAATCGTGATCAAAGAGATCCCGTAAACAAGTTTGAATTTAGTTGGTTGATTTCCGATCTGATTGTTTATTAAAACACAATGGTCGTTTTTGTTAATGTTGCTTCCTTTTCAATATAACCATGTGATCAAAATAAAGGTTGAATGGCAAAACAGGCCCACATGATGATTTTAGTTAAATTTACAAAAGGCTGTGTGTGATTGGAAAAACAGCCTTTGAACGTGTGCTGCATTTATATTGTTCTGTGTACTTGCAGCGTCTCATATTGCGCAGGAAGGAAAGGGACCTGCCGACAAGGTCATAATTAACCATTGTTATAACGGACCAATCAGAGTTTAGTACGGCGCTGATGGCAAGAAAACAAAATTTGCATATTTTAAAATATATTGTATTAATACATTGGGGTATAAAATTGCAGAAATAAAAAACGTTGATCGGCGATGTTTGGCACCACAATCCACACACAACGATATGGAAGTTTCGAAACTGGAATTATTGCAGCAAACGATTGCAGAGTAATGACATTGAATATATGATTTCAATGCAAAAACATGAAGTGACAAATGATGGAACGGTTCCAGTTAGGCATTGCACAATTCCTGCATGACACGGGTCATGAAACGGCCACTCTGGTAATTTGCTTTGGTGTTTCTTAAACACTCGATTTTATGTTTTGAAAAAGAAAACACAATCAAACTTAATCAGAGACCAATATATGGTGGACTTTGATACGAAAAGGGCGTAACCTTAAAGCTTTATGAAAAATAAAAGCATTGTGGAAAAATTTCAACCTAGAAGGACTTGAAACAAACCAGATAGAACTTGTTCTCGATTTTTTAATTTTAAAATTTGCATTTGTGGTTGTTATCATGTCGGTTTGCCATTCGTTGGAGCTATATTAGAAGTGACGTCATCTCGTAAATGACGTAGGTGCTCTTGGGATGACGTCAGAAGTATGCTCAAAGCGCCAAGGTGCCGTTCGCGGGATAACTCGAGTTCCTAATGGAAAACAATAAAATGTTACAAAGTGCGCACAAGGCAGTGGGTTATAATTTTTAGCGTATTATTCGGACGTATTACTGTCCGGATGTATCGTATTTCAAACTACAGATTATGCCACTGAAACAATTAAGAGGCGAGGCCGTTTCGACGGTTTAGTGCTTCATTGTTGCAAAAATACCACAACTCGCTAAACGGATTCGTGATGTAAGTGTTCCCATCCTTATTTATTAGTATTTTTAATTTGTTTTAATTAATCATTTTAATAATTACATACCAGAAGGGAATGTTTTTCTGCGCAACACCTAAGCAACTATAGTTGCAAACATTACTACGAACAGATGAAAACTCGTTAAGTGACTAAAGCTATTTTAAGTATTCTGCCGGTAAATTATGACGCTTCATTCTTTACAAACAACACGTGAGTAAGCGGATGTTTGCCGGAACACGTGTCCCCGATCCAAAACACAGCCATGCGGTGAAATAAGGGAGGATAGTTCCGTTTCGGTGATGCCACACGTTTTCCGGTGCAACTCGTTTGATTATTCCGTCATAATCCGTGATTATATTGTCATAATACTTGTTGGGGGGTAATTATAAATAAACTATACGTGATGGCATGATTTACGTTGTGTGTGACGACATCGTTGATAAGATTGATAGCGGTGTTGCTATGAACAGGTAGTAAATAACAAAACTTAAGGCGAGAGCAGAATTTGTTCAACTTACCTGTCGCTCCTGCCGAGCTATTCGTGAAACTGATTCTCTTGTTTCTTCGATCGTATTTTTTATGATGATGTCCGTGCGCTCTCTCTCCTCACCCAAGCTTGCTCTTATTTGTTCCTAAACACAAACTTATCAGTCTAAGACGACAAAATATACGCAGATTTGAATAAAAAGTTGGAAAGAAAGATTTATTTTATTGCCAGTAGAAAATCCGCAAGAAGGGATTCAATATTTTAACAGTTATAGTTGGATATCTGTGCTCGCAGACCAGTTGCTGGATCTATTACAGTGTTTTAAACTAGAAACCTCGTCTTATTACTTGTACGAGACCAGACAAGCATACGTCAAATTAAAACCTTGTGGGTTCGAGTAAGTTCTTCCACGAGATCCTGCTTCGATTTCGCGTTTATTTCAAGTTCCTTTGAAAGCTCCTTATCTATTTGAACCTTGAATATAATTTACTTCAAAAATATATTAAACCAAAAACCCTTATTAATCCAAAAATAACACCTGTTTTAGAACAAAAAAACTGATACCACATCTTTCCATTTTAGATATAAAGTGGTGAATGTATTGTGACGTTGCATAGCTTGTTAGTTTAGTGCGTCGCTTGTCAGCGGAAGAGTTACATGTTTGAAACGGATTCTAGTTCGGCAATTGTGTTCTTTGGCAGGGCTCTAATTGGTCATCGCTAAACCCAATGAATTACTTGGTTTACTAAAACAAACGTCTTATATTTTATTGAAGAGACGTCTTCATCATATAAAACTCTCTGCAATAGCTCTGTTAAGAGTGAACGCGAGACAATCTGATAATTACATGCATGATACCGCTCCCTAACATACTTAAACGGTAATCTTTGTCATTGTTTATGCCATTGTGTATGCGTATGCTTCAATCTCAACACTACTTTCTTTATGCAATCAACGAATGCTTGTTGTCCTGATCCAGTATATTCAAGTAAATTGTTCTAAATCAAAATACTGTTAAATATATGAATACACTGCAATAGTTTGGGAGGTAATGTGGTAATTACCTGTGTGACAACAACGGTAACCTTAACACTAAACATCTTAACACTAGGGATCTACTAACTAATATGCCACAACACCACGATTAGATTCATTGAACTCACTTTAGCTGCTGCTACAACATCCTCTGTGGCACGCGAGCACTTTTCTTCAACCATCTTCATCTGATCTTCCAAGAAGTGACCAAGATCCGATCTGCATCTTGCTAATGAGTCGCTCAATTTATCATCGAACATCGAATTTTGCTGAATCAGCAGCTGTTTCATTGACTCATTCTGAGATGCCACCATACAAGACAAAGAATTAGTTCAACAGTGGATGATAATTTTAGGCAGAACGTCTGCACTGCAATAATTCCCAGATAAACATCTTATTCATACACCCAAATCATTCACCAACCTGTTGCCCTAACATAACGCAGCATTTTTCCATGATTTCCAACAAATGTTTTTCGAATTGAAGTTTCTGTTCATCTGCAACTTGCTTGCAAAGTGTGGTGTACTGCTCAGTTAATTCTTTCATTGTCTAAAATATATATTAATTACCTAAAGCTGTATAAAGTTAATTTATTTTGGGGTATTTTAATCAATAAGTTGCGCCAACTCAGGATTAAGTTTTGCTGAAATGGGTATTTGACACTTGTTTGAAAAGAAATAGATGAAAACTTTTTTTTTAAACTTGTGTGGAAAAATGAACAACTTTTAAAAGCTATTTTTGAAAAACACATATTTTTTTTTTAAATTTAAACAAATTTCTAAATATTTGCATTACATTTTCAGAATCTTCTCGTTGTAGTTTTATGTCCTTTTTCCTTTTTTCCTCCAATTGTTGCAAATCAATTCTATGCTGCGCTTCTTTTTTTTGCATTTTGTCATTTAGGTCTTTTACGGTGGCGTCAAAGTTTTCTTGTACTTCCTTTAAAGTCTAAAAAGTAAGAATGATAAAAAAATATGACATTTTAAGCTTTGGGTGATTTACGTTTTTCCTATTTTTAAGTAGTAACCATAGAACCGAATTGCAAGAAACTGTAAATAGCAAAAAAAATACAACTAACTTTGTCGCAACACGCAGCCAAATTTAAGAGCTTACATATAGCTAATCTTTATTAAAAAGATTTAATTTTACTTTATAACCTTTTCAGATTCTTGTTTTAATGCAATTGCAGAATCAAGTTGGTTATTGAGTTCTAAAACCAAATTCCTTTCTTTTTCCTTATTATCTCTTCTATGTTTTTCCTTTTTCATCTTTTCATCACTCTTCTCCTGTTTCCACTGTAATTCTTCATTTATTTCTTGTTCACTTCTTTGTTCTTCCATCAGCTCAGATCTGGTGTTGATTGGTTTTGGTTGAGTTGATGCATTGGAAAAGATATCTCCAAATGCATATTCTGGTACCACCGTGTAGGGATTGGATTCTGTTTAAAATTCATTCAAAAAATAAATATAGTTTCAATTTTTTAACACTATCAAACTCAATTAAAATATTTTTTTATATTTCAACTAAGATTGGGTTTTAACTGATAAAATCAAAATTCAGTTTACCAGTCAAAATGCAAAACTGAGAAATTATACAATACCAACAGTTTACTTTTTCAATTACATCCTCTACGTTAACTTAAAAGAAACAGACTCATCTGTCTACTTTCCAGTATAATTAAATGGTTTATAGAAAAATCATAACTTTATTATTCCACTCTTGGTCAATTGTCAGATCACTTTTTGAATACTCAAAAAATGGTTTTACACAGGTAATCGACATATAACCTCTGACCCATCCTCAGGTTACTGGAGCAATTGCACTGTGTTGTATATAATTAAGATGTACTTTCACTTTTAGTACTTTAATTTAATCCACTTGGTTATGTCTTCTAAATGCCTTACTAAGGAACACAACCGACTAGCTAGCAACCAGTTTTGATCTTTCAACCCTTCGGCAGAAAGGCGACATACTAATCTACCAAGCTATTTGGCCAAACAATGTAGTATTGTATTAACTTCTAGATCAAAACTAAAATGTTCCAATTTACAAAATTAAACAGGTCAATTATATTTATTAGCTGGTTAAATGACCAGTATTTCAATCATACATTAAACCTTCCACTGCCACTAACGCACCTGAACTATGTTTGGATTTATCTTCTGTCTCATCTGCACCCGGCAGAGAAATAACACTGAAAATAAATTTACATTTATAAGTTGTTTGTCAAATTGCATTAACAATTTTGACTGGACCCAGTGGATGGGTTCTAAATAAAAAGTTAAACAAACATTTCCATTATATAACAACCAACATACTCCAATAGCTTCACTGGGGGTGAAGTGATCTGAAGATACCCAACCAGTTTAATAACCCTCTGTTATGTAGAATATTTGCAGGGTAGTTTGATAATTTCCGCTGTAATACCTCTCCTTTATTGTCATGAATATTCTATTCTATACTCTATATGTTAATGACATGGTTATACTATGTAGTTGTTGTTTTTTTGTCCAACCGGATAGTCTGGTGTTTTAGTGCGACGCCTTTCAACCGAAAGGTTTAAAGGTTCGAAACTTGTCGATAGCTAGTCGGTTATGTCCTGGGGACACTCAACGGACATTGCCTGAACCCAGCAGATTTAACGGGTTCTACTAAATTAAAGGAACATGTAAATCATGCACAACTCATTGCAATAGATCCAGTGACATGACGGTGGGCGCAAGGTGATCTGACGATTGCCCGTGTGTTAACCCCCTTGGTTTTCCCATTCACAGGGATAAACATGAACATCCTATCATATCCTAGTTGTTTAGTAAATGATTTTGAAGTTAAAAAAGTAAATGCAATTACAGCACCTCTTGCTCGCTAAGGCATCGGTCTCTTCGACTTTTCCAGGGCTCTGAAACAATTAGGAAAAAGTATGGTACTCATACTGGTCTCAAAGAGTTAAAACAACACAGTTGGAATCATTACACATAATACTTTGCATTTACAGTTGTGTATAAGAAGCTATTGTAGTGCATTGTATATCAGTATTTTGTTCTACCCATTAATTCACTGGGTTCAGAAAAAGTAAGCCCGGAAGTTATGCAATTGAATTAAATGGCGGATGTCCGACTGGTTAAGTTACCTCTACTGGGACGAACAGTCAGCGAAAAGGTGATGGGATCAAAATTAGATGCGAAGTACTGGATTGCTACTTAGGGGGTTTCAACATATGTAACATACTACAATACCAAAGTGGTAATTTTTTATTTGTGTAATTTTTGCAATGTTATTTTTCTTACTCAGATAATTATGCAAAATTTATTTTGTTTGCTTTTAAGACGAAAACGAAACGGATTTGGAACAGAACATCTATTTGGATTAGAACATCAACTGTAACACCTCCTTGCAATTTTAAGCATGAATAAACAGGAGTCTCTCCCACCTTTTTTAAAAGTAACTACCATATTGAGTCATATTTGTAAATCAGTTTAAATCTCACCTTTTCCAGGTGTTTTGCAACCGCTGCTCCAGTACTTTCTGAAAAATGTTAAAATCTGAAGGATTTGCTGTAAGATACTGTTACCTGCTGTGATGAGTAAATGAGTCAAACTCAGTAAATGATATTTTGAGCATATCACAACTTTTCTTAGTTGTCGAACAACCATGGAGAAAATATTCAGGTTTTACCTCAGATGGAAAAATGCAGGGATGATATCACATGAGAAATTGCCATTATCTTGTGTCCACTGTGGGTTCGGGATAGGATATTCATGTTTATTACCGTGAATGGGAAAACCAAGGTGGTAAACACACGGGCACTCTTCAGATCACCTCGCGCCCACCATTAGGTTACCGGAACTATTGCATTATGTTGTGTATAATTCACACAATCCTTCAATTAAATAGAATTTGTTAATCCGCTAGGTTCAGGCAATGTCCGTTAAGTGCGTTGCCAAAGGACACAGCCGACTAGTTAGCAAGCAGTTTCTACCTGCAACCCTTCGGCTTGAGGGTGACGCGGTATACCGTAAGATTAAATCTGTCGGACGTTACTGAAGGTATGTCAATGATTTGTATTCACAATTGTGACGCTTGTAATGGGTAACCAGAGCTATTGCAGTGTTTAACCTATTAATCCATTGGGTTTAGGTGACATCCGCTAAGTGCCTTGTCCAAGGACACAACGAGTCATCGGAGATTGGTTTGGATGCACACTTCTGGATAATTATCACTGGGCTTAGTTTGGTAGGGTGTCTTTAGTATCAACCAGTCCACCCAGTTATGGGTAAGAAGAAAAAGTGTGCCAACAGATAGTTCTTGCGTAGTGATTTTCAATTGAACTGGTAACGGTAGAAATTACCATTCTAAAATCTCTTAAGTATAATTGACACTACAAAGAAATTAAACAGGAGGCTTAACTACAATTTTGCACAAAACAAACCATGTATTGCTGGGGTTGGGGGAGTCGAACTGGTCTGAGCTTCAAGTAACCACGCGGGTAAATGTGTAGGTTTATTCAGTGAACTTGAAGTTGAGGATTTTAATTCGTTCACATCTGCACTTTCAAAGGTACCGAAATCATCATCGTCCCAGTTATCTGACATTTCTTGTTTACAATTATCACGGCGAATACCAACGAACGTTTCTCGCGGAATATTGTTATTTCTATGTTTTAATGTGGCACTGAATTCGAGTCTGTGGCTCCGTACGCCGCACCAGGTCAACATTGTTGTAAACTGGTATGTGTATTTTAAGTATAAGTAATTTTTTTTAGGATTTTAATCACTGCTTGACCATACAATCGCTCTATCAGCATAGTTTTACTTTGACATACCACCGTACAACATACGATTTTTACGTCTTTACATCGAAGTTGCTTTTTTTGACAAGTGCTGTAAATCGAGCAAAAGAAGAAGGATTTGCATAATATTGCTACAACAGTATATTATATTCTTCTCGCAATAAATGCTATATTATGGTTTCACAAACATTATTCCAAATAATTTAATTCAAAATTGGTAATTCGGCGTACATTTTCGAATTATACACAGCAAACCCGGGTTTAACTGTTTTTTTTAATCATAGTGAAAAATACTTGCACAGTACACTGATTATATCGCATTCTGTCTTTTTGTTAGTTACTGAAAGGTTGTTCTTTTTGCTTTAAAGTGTTATATAAATTAATTTTGCAATAATCATGCTTCATAAAGTTGGATTTTCTGATATACCAGACAATTTGATGGTGGAAATATTTTTATATCTGAATGTAAAAGACCTGTTGCTTTTATTAAGGTAAATTAAATAATTCGTGTGTCTGACAGCTCTGATTTTGGCTAGAGTACAGAGCCACGGGGAAAATTTATTGGTTTAACATGTTTGACAATTATGTATTCAGTATTTATATTACTGGTGCTAGTATTCATGTTTCTCTTAGTGGTGCTAAATGGCATACAAGGAAATATATATTTTGCAGAGTTTGCAAACGCTGGAAACGGCTGATTCCAGACAAATGGCTGTGGAAAAATGTTCAGTTTTCTCCGAAACCGATTCAGAAAACCAAGCTACGAAGCATTGTTAAACAATATTTCACCAAATCAACAGCAGCTGTAGATATTTGTGGCAAATGGCGAAACACAAACACGACTTACGCAATATCCAACAACATCCTGAAAACTATAGCCGTAAAAAGTCCAAAACTTTCAACATTCAAAGTAAATATAATACCTTTATATGCTATGCAACAAAGGCTATTGTGATCTGTGAATTTGTGTTTTTTTATCAACAGCTTAAACAAGTTTTATAAACAGGAGTGTTAAGCATATTTAACAAATTAGTTTGGGTTTAGGCTTTCTGGTTTGGGCATGTTTCATTAGAACAAACAAATTAAAAAAATGAATGAAATTTAAACCTCTTTTTTAGACTTAATTAGGCAGTTCTTTTTACATCTCGATGCAGGTCCGGCAATCGAGTAATAATTGTCTTTTCTTACTTATTATAGTTCTTTTAACTTAATAACTGAATGCGGTTTCATTTAATTTCCTTTTTAAATTTTAAAATATTTAATTTCCATATTCTACAGATTGAAGATGAAAACCTTAACAGCATCTCATTAGAGTTACTGCCTTCCTCCATTCAACACCTTTCCTTTACTGGATGTGAAATCCCTCTTTCATGTTTAAAATCATGTGCGGAAAAATTTAAAAATCTCAAATCACTTTCGTTTCGAAGATGTCCATGTTTAACTGATGCCCATCTTGCTTGTTTTGGGAGTTTACCGAAGCTGGAAAAGTAAGTGCTGTTTGTGACAATTTTAAACCGTTGCTGCTAATTTGCAGTTGCTACCGCATTCTCATTAATAACCTAGTCAAATATATGCTTTTTATAAAGGAAAATATTTGTGGCCATGACATTTTGCTCAAATCAAACTTGAACTAATCCATTAAAGCACAATTTAAATGATCCAGCAATCTGAAATAGGCATGCATTATTCTGTTTTACAATTTCACTTTTTATTTACGAGATCAACCTTTTTTACTTTCAATTTTTTTTTTACTCTCCAGATTAGAAATCATTGGAAGTTACAGGATCGATGACGATGCAGTTCAATTAATCGGACAATCTTTCCCTAATCTTACTCTCCTTACACTGATTGGTTGTGCGCGTTGTGGTGATCGTTCATGTGTCAGCATTGTTGAAAGTCTTTTATTTCTCCAATCACTTGAAATTGAGGAATGGACTGAACTGTCAGAACGAGGAGTCAATCAACTAGTCAATAACTGCCCCAACATCAAGTTTTTAAGTATTAAATGCCACCAACTGAACTCTGGTTTTCTAACAATACATGGTTCTCGAGTGCACCTGTAACAGCATTCCCTTATATTTATCATTTTTTTATTTGTTCAATTTTCAGTCAGAAATCTGTTTTTGAGTCGCTTTTTTTGTTAATAAATTGTTGTATGCCTTAAAGAAATAAGAGCAAACCTTGTTTGAAGTACTAGAGAGTGTCAGCCACGTGTTACAATTGGTATGTTTTTTTTATACACTGGATATTTAGTTTGTTTCTGCAAACTGAAATGGATGGGTACCTAAGGTAACAAACCAATCTTGTGATCCAAGTTTATTTCACAAGATATGCTAGTCAGGTATGTGCACGTCAGGTCTATGTTATCTAACATTTCAGAAATGTTTAACCCTAGTGTTACTGTTTTGTTTCTGATGGAT
>CH002300.1:372947-437110 GCA_000149265.1 Ciona savignyi
GTGCTTCCCAAAGTTGCCTCCGGATCACTTGAATCTTCTTCATACGGGGGAAATCCCTTACATGTCATGCAACCACTGCGAAGTATAATAGACCGTGCCTCTTTTATTTTGTGATTAATAAAATTCACCAATGCTGCCGAGAAAAATGTTGCCTCATCGCTTTGAGGTCTCTTATAAAATCCTTCTTGGTTTCTGTCCAAACAGTGTTTTCTTCCTCGGGAAGCATCATACGCTCCTGGTATCCATTTCAATATTTTCTCAATTTCTTCATAAACGTGAGTCACCAAATCTTCGTAATAAACCACCCTGACTGGGATCCCACTACGGAAGACTTCCGCGATTGTATTAAGCCACTCATCCGCCATCGAGGTTACAAAACTTGACCAATCTAAAACGTTGTGCAAGAAATAATATTCAGGGTTCAGGCATTGAGCCTTCATTTGAAGAGATTTATAATCAAAACTCAAGGCATAAACAACAAACTGTAATTGTTTCGGTAACATCGAATGTGGGACGACGAAATTCTGACGTGATACATGTTACGTGGTGACATTCTTCATTTCACTACACTACGGACAAATTTGAGTAAGACTATAACGTAAGCTAACACAATGGAAATCTATTCACTAAGAATTTGTTTGCGCATAATTGATTGGTTCAGTAGGGAACAACGAATTTGGATCTACTGGGTCGGGGAAACGCAGGTCAGGCGTCCTGACGTCTATAGGGTGTGAGCTGCTCGTGGGATTAATATCGCGTTCGTGAGCTTTATACAAATGGGGTTAAATCCCGACGGAACCAATGTCAGCATATATATATTCTAGCCAACTTTTCGATTAGCATTGTCGTATTTAGTCCGGCCGGTTGGTCTAGCGGTTATGTGCGTCGTCTTTCAATCAAAAAGTTTCAGGTGCAACACTGGTCGCTAGCTAGTCGGTAGTGTCCTTGTGCAAGGCACTTCACGGACATTGCCCTGAACCCAGCGGATTAATGGGTTCGACCAAATTAAAGGAACGTGTCTATCATATACAACACACTGCAATAGCTCCGGTAACCCGACGGTGGGCGCGAGGTGATCTGACGATTGCCCGTGTGTTAACCCCCTTGGTTTTCCCATTCACGGGGATAAACATGAAAATTCTATCTTATCCTATAAAAACCAACTCAATGCTCTTCAGTTAACTAACCAGAAGATATAAAATCCTCTTTTCTTGCGAACCCAATATGGCTCTGTGATCTTCGCCTGTTGAATTCAGATACAAGGGCTTTAAATGGATTTCTAACAAGTAAAACCACCGACGTGTAGTCGAAGAGGGAGAAACGTTTGTTGGGGTAAATATGATCTTTCACTAATAAAGTTCGGCCTTCCTTGCTACTGTACATCTCGCCAAAAAAACCTGAGAATTGAATATAAAGTGAACAGTATAACCTACAGTAGAAATGTTTTATCAAGTGGTAAAATCATGTGACTATTTATCGAATATGTAAAACAAAATGTCCGACAAATAAGCTCGGTGGGTTAGTGAGTCGTATTTCAACCGAAGGGTTGGTTGCAGTTGCAGGTTAGAAACTGGTAACCAGCTAGTCGGTTGTTTACACAATGTAATATACCTCCGTCAACTCGACGGTGGGTGCGAGGTGATATGACGATTACCCGTGTGTTAAACGCCTATTGCGTTTTCTCATTTCGAGGATAAAAGATGATTACCCTATATAAAACAAGGACACCCATAATATTAGATAACGATTGCGAGGAATTCCGATAATTAACCTTCACTGATGTTTACTCGTATGTAGCCGTATATACATGGTGCGTTGGTACAGTAGGTGGTCAAGGTCGGTGGGTAATACCAGGTTTGATTATCAATCAATTTACAGTATACTGCGTGGTATAGTTAGTCCCCGTGGTACAAGCTCTTACTGGTCGTTGCCTCAATTAAGTAATTAAAAAAACTTTAAAATTTAAGAAGTATAATACTAAATAATAAACAACCCGTAATGGCACCAGAAACCCGTCGATGCTGGATATTTTTTAGAACAGATTAATATTAATTACAATGTAAATCAGCAGTTTATTTCATACCTTTGTTGTACATATCACGGTCGGTGTAAACGCTTCCTGTATAAATGCCCGACGCTTGTTCTAAAAGGTGCCGCAACCACGAGTTTCCGGAGCCAGGAAAACTGATAAGACCCACGATATCTCTGTGAGGTGCGATAAATTTTTTCTTCTCACAAATTGGGTCATCAATGCCAGTCCGCCAAACGCGAAAATAACGACCATTATCATAGTTATAATTACATTGATCGATGGGAGCTGAATCGTCAAGAACAGATTGACTGCAACAAATAATGTAAAACTGTAACTACAATGAGACAAATAGTTCAGCTTTATTTGTTTGTACAGTGCTTAAAGCTTCCATAGAATAGACTATCAATTTAAATCCTATAAATAGTATTTTCTTCTTAAAATGTTTACTTTACCACGGTAACATACATTACTCTATGCACAAGTGTAAAAGCATGGTAAGTCTACCTTGCGTGAAGACATACACAATGCAACCCATTATGACCCATCAATGCTGTGCGTTTCTGACTGCAAGTAGCATAACAATCCCTCAATGACTTGCTCGCAAAATCGTATTTCAGTTGTTCTTTCATAGATAGCAATGTTGCGGTCGGGTAACAACCAACGTAATTATCATCCAATAAATCGTCTGCAATTATAATTGAGTAAAGAAACTACTGCAACACAGTTTTCGGAGAATAGACTTACCAGCGACCGAAGTGTGGTAGCAGTTTCTGCGAAGAAGAAAAATCTGGGTATTTTGGGTCGAGAACTGTTTACTTGGAGACACCAGGAATGTTGATGCATGTTTATCAATTGAGTAACCGCATTGACAATTACCATTTGAAATCGACAGAAGCGGCGTCCTTTTATAATAAAATGATGCGGGTTTTTATAATTATTAGGCCTGGATAAAATATGGATTAGTTTAATCAAAATACGTTCAATCGATTTTAATCAATTTCAAGGCCACATAGAATCATTCATTTGAAACCAAAGAATTTAAATTCACCGTTCACTGCATGCTTGGATACAATCGTTGGTTGAGAGCGTTTTTTTCAGGTGGTGGCTAACGTTGGATAAGAGAACGCCTTGTTCGGCCGCAAAGTTGCCAAGGAAAGTGGCTGCAGACGAAGAGAAAATTGCAAATCTTACCACTGAACAAACCACTGCTGCTGCTTAACAAGAGCATCTTCTGTGTAATCGTGGGGAGAAAACAAACGTGATACACCTATGCGAACGTCGAACGTGGTCGCTCTAGGCATTAAACTTTTAAACAAATCGGCCCGGGGGAAATATTAATGTGTATTGCTTATGAAAGAAAGAATATTCGTTGTTCTACGATAAAACTGGTTTGGCATTTTTTTTGCAAAAAAAGAGGTTATTTAAGTTTCTTCTTTATTTCTTTAAAATCCTAAATTTTCCGTTAACTATTTTTTTATTACTCTTAAATAAAAGTTAAATAAATTTACAAACAAAACAAACCTTCACACACTATAATTTGTTCTTCTCCGCTCTTTGAACGAAAACATAACCAGCCATAATACATTATACCTATCGCCCACAGCAAGATCCACACCAGGAAATACCTGAACTTGGCGACTCTGTCAACGTACATGACGAGGGCAGTCGAGCACACCTGCCAACTGACACGATATTCGGTTTTGTGTTACCGGAAATGTGGTGAGTAATTGGCCGAATCGTGCCAGTTTCGACTTCGTGGGAACATTTAAAACAAAACTAGCGGAAATGTAACGAATTACGTTTTTATTTTTGAAGATTCTTTTTGTTACAGGGAAATCTTTTGTGAAGTAAATTTCCGGTGACGAGGCGTTCATCCGTAGCCGCAGCAAACAAAACCACGCTTGCTTGTGTTTATATATTGCGTTTATTAGAAAAGCGATAATAGTAAAGACCACAATGTAAAAAATGCCCGTTAGACGGAAAGATGCTTGCGGAGGGAGATGGCCGCTAACACCATACACAGTAACGAAAGCAAGAACGACTCCCTCGTTGAACTTTTCAGATGCCGTCAGCCGGCGACTCTAACGATGATAAATAAATATGCAAATAAATATAAAAAAAATGACGCATAATTTGTAAATTTATCTCGGAGAATTAGGGGAGGATTGGAAGTTGTGTCGCCGAAACATGGCCAGCACCTGGGGAACTTCTTGCCATGTCACGACGTCAGGAAAGTCCCAATGCAAGAAAGCAACGGCTGCACAAAAAGAAAAATACCAAAAGACATTTAAGAATTTAAGTGTAGTAACCAGGCGGTTCGGAATATTCTGGCGGAGAGTCGCCATACATCCGCTGCGGAGGCCTCCTGCCGTCTCTAACCGAGTAGTTAGGATCGAATGCTGGGATGATTAACGGCTCCCACGTCCTTGAACCGGTGTTCGGTCTCTTGTTCCTACTTTCACAAGCGCAAGTATCGCCGGATTTACTAACATGAACCGAATCGTCATGTTTTGAGTCGTCTTTAGAAGAATGAAGTGGACAACGCGGTGGCTTCATAACTCCCATTCTCTCGATCACTATATTATCGCTTCGGAGGTGTGTTCGGTTTGGAGGAGGTTTCACGCAACTTGAGCGTGGGGTTAGGAGCTGGTCGGTTCGTAGGAGTCGACGACTCGCATAGGAGCGCACGCTACCTGGTGAATCAGTCCCGGTCTCAGGTTCAGCAAGGGTGGGAGCGGATGGATACCTTACATGAGGTGGGTAGGTGTCATGCCGATATGGGTTGTTCGAAACTCTGTTGTACTTTATAAAATTCTTCGGCGTTGCGTTGTGTTGCCCTGAACTTGTCCCTGAAATGAAATCATATATATAATTTTATGGTTGCATGGTTACATTTAAATTGCAAGTGAGCAGACGAACCTGGATGGTTTAAGCCAGAGGCTCGACAACCGGACGCTATAAATGGGGATTGTGAGGCAATATTTCTTGTCACGTGATTGTTGGGCGGTGCTCGACAGCAGCTGCATAAAACGAAGCTTGGAGGAGGAGATTTGTAGGGGATTTCACGGATCTTCAGAGGACGGTGGTTGTTGTTGACTCGCCGATCGGATGCCACCGACATCGTGTCGGGTTGGTCGTTGAATACGCAACAACAGCAAGTAAGTTTAGAGAATTTCTTAACAGGTTTCTGAAAATAAAACATATGAAGTAAGAAGTGGTCAAAGGGTGTGGGATACGTTACAAAAAAAAATCAATTGACACCTGGTGTACAAAATACCCTGTATAATACTAAAAAATTGAAAAATGATAAATTTAAACGTAAATTATATTATGCATTGTATCTTTATCTTGCAAATGTAACATATACAGTCCCGAGTAATAAACGCCTTTGTACAAATATACAATGTGCATTTTCGCACGTGTACATTTATATATAATCCTAATGCTATATGTATAAAATGTGCATACTGCAATAACGAACGAACACACAACGCCTGGGGATACAACCGCACTCGCTTTTTATAGCTGTACCGCAACTCTCTACTCCTGGGGCCTTATAAGTTATGGATTGTACCGAATTCATTCAATCGTATGTTGTGGGTAAATGAAAGGACTTTTACATGTTACTTTATATTTTAACCTGGGTTAGCTTTAAGCCACACACAGCCCAGACAGCCAAACGACACGGTCAATGTAGAATTTTGTTTGCCTATAGAAAATAATTAACTACTTTGTGTTGTCTGCCACCCGCGTCACTAGACTTGCGACAAACGTCATGAAAACACAACAGTAACCAGCATACGTCACGGACTCTAATTATGACGTGTTGAAAAACCAGGAAAAACACTTTCTGGAAACGATAATTTGGGAAGAAGTAGGTTTTGGATTGAATGGTTATGTTATCGGTTTAAGATATTGTTTCAATTGTTAGGTTTGTGTCTTTCTCAAAAAGAAAATATTTCGAAAGAACAACATGAAAACGATAACAATCGGCAGAAAGAACCATGGTCCATTGGAACTAAACGAAATTATTTCGTTTCAAGCAAATAATTAAGCCATCTCACTAAAATACACGTAATCAATTTAAAAACACAAATATGGGAGTTTTTTTCTTTAGCAAAAGTTCACGTTATTATCGAACCATACTACATTTTCATTAAATGTTATTAAACAGATCAACCGGGTAGTTGTTTTTGTAATCAAGTGGTTTAACAGCAGGCGTGTTGGAGTCATTGGCTGCATACTGGCCCAAGAAAAACGTCGCTCGCCAACCCAAATAAGTTCACGAAATATAAGTGTAGAAAAGGCCATGGGGAAGGGGTGACAACTGACAATATCAACTTTTTGAACGACCAATCGAATCCACTGGATCGAGGCAACTATTGTTGTGTTACATCTCCACACATAATTTATTTTGAGGTAAATGTAGAAGTTGTTTTTCAGAACATACAAATTAGCACATCTGGATTCACAGTTTCCACTACAAAAACATTCAATTTAACCGGAAAGGGATGAAGGAAACAAGCGAGAAAGGAAGACGTACGCGATTTCTAATTTACACAGATAACTCCCTAAACCGTTATTAAAAGAGATAAACAATGTTGCTTCGCCGGCCGAAGCTTCGTAATCGTTATGTGAAAGTTGTAAATGGATTAAGTTCCGTATAGTTACAGCCTACAAACGGACACAATAACTCTAATGAAATATTTTGATCGGTCAATTCCATGTAAACCTCCATACAATTATTGCTTTTCAGTCACAACTTCCAAACAATCGTTTCCTGCCAAAACTACAGTTCACAATTGGCCGATTCCAGCTACAGAATGCGTATTCGGTTTCCCGGAGATGTTTATCGTTAAATCCTGTCGCAGCGCTCGTCATGTCAAGTGCCAAGGTCAATCCAGTCCAATACTTCCCTCAAACTTAACATTAAAATTCCCGGGTTATCCGTTTTGAATCTGAACTTTTTCTAAGTAAGTTCAAGATTTTTATAAAACCAAAACCACGGCAAAAAATGGATTTAAAATATAATGCAAACTATGTACTTTTCATTAACAGTTTCCCTTTAAATTCGCATACTTTAAATGAAAAACTGTATAACTTTACAATATCCAAACACAATGGTTAAAATCCACAAAACCATGCCCATATTTTTGAATGTCTCTTGCCACGGACATTTCCCCTTACTATCGTTAAATTGTAATAAACTGCATTATATGTTACGTAGCTCAATTCTTTCCAATCGATGCCTAAGGATAATCGGAGAATTGAACACCTAAAACGGGAGTAGTACTACCTTTGTTGCTCAAATAAGCTGTTGTATAACAAAACTCTTGTAAAAATCTTACAGTATATCATGACCAAAGCATATCTATATTCTTCTGTTTCTAATCCAGACGGTCTTTTGTTTGCGAATCCTGCCTGGTTCGACTATGAAAAAGTACGTAAAACGAGACTGCCTTTCTCAATAGGTTTTTTGATTAAAGTACACTGACTGCAAACCTTAGGAAAGCCTGCTGATAAAAATCTATAAATAGTACTTCAAATTGGTTCGCCGCCGAGCCAGTTTGGTGTTTAATGGTCGAGAGGAATTACTATATCAGAATATACAACAGGACTTTACAAATTTAGAACTGCATTTTTAATCCACTGATAATCGAAGTTTAAGTCCAACGGCGACCTGACACAAGCTCACACTTGCTAATCGATTGTTCTTTCACAATAGTTCGGAATTTGAGACTCGGGAGGGCCAGACGGCGAGCGACCAATGGCTGCGGCCGGCTAAGGGCGCTCGCTTAGAAGCCTGCAGACTGCGATAAAAAGACGCAGTACGTGACAGAAGAGAGCCTGTGGTATCTTCCGTACACGCGCGCTCAACATGTGACAGCCAGCCATACGGCAGTTTCAAACAATAATGATGCGCAAACCAAAATGAAATCACAATTTGTATAACTTTCATCTCGATCGTAGCGTGGTATCAGAACGTTACGATCCAGTCATGGTCTGTGTAGAATGATGTTCATGCCAACACAGCCTTCACCCAGTAGGAGTGAGAAAACAAAAGAATCTAACAAATCGGGGCTGCTGAGAAAAGAAACCTAATCACCAGTCGGCGAGACAGGGTGAATAACACAAAGCGCCCTCTGCCTCCACTGTTATGTTTGGTTTACCATTGAAAAACAAGCAATACTATCACGTAGGCTGACTTTACCTTGTAACTATACTCGTGACACGAAGCCAACCAGAATGTAACTCAATTGACTCAATAATTCCGTATTTTTAAACGATATCTTTTTGATTCACTAAAATAGTAAGATACATATAATCGCTGGTAATTTACTTGTATACATATGCAGATCTGCTTAAGTCAATCTATACCAATTCCTTAAAACCAAATAACAAATAGAAAAACGGTGGAACGGTAGAACAATAACAGTAAAATTAAGCCAGCTTTAATGGTATTTTTTGCTTAAAATAGAACTACAACGTAATGTAGTATATAGTCACACCCAGTATGTATCAGCAAACATTGGTCTTTAGTGGTAAAGCACGACAGTGATCAATTAACCCAGAAAACCCGTGGCTTTTAAACCGTTCAGCTTCATTTAGTAAAGGAGTATTTAAAGCTACATTTGTAAATACGGATTTGGTACCATGTACAGAAAAAATAGGTGTATGTCTGCCATGTCACTTGCTTGTATTTTAAACATATTCCAGTGTGGGGAGTTAATAAAGAAGTGCCTGCTTATCCGTAGTCACAACATATATACGCTTTTTGCACACGTACACCAAGATACATGAGCAACGAAAAGGCTGATACATAGGCAACGTAAAGCCTAAGAATACTATTGTATCGTCGTTCGACAAGCGAGCTCACACAATAATAGATGTTCTTTTAATGTGGTTTGTCTGCACGTCTACAGCAGAAATTTCATATATATGGGGACTTCCCCAATGTCAATCGAGGCCAATCGGGTCGATAGGACTTGTGTCTGCAGACGATCCTTTTCTGCCTGTTGCTTTTTACTCGAGACAGGTCGCAGGTGAAAAAATATGTAACTCCATTGGAAGGTTAGAAATGGCTTCTAAAGTCACGTCGGTACAATTGAATGGTTATTAAGATGTAAGTGATCTTCCGGTCGCGCAAGGCACCGTGCGTACTTTTCTTGGTGGTTTCGCAATTACAGCGGACGACAGCACTGTATTTTCAGTGTTTTTTTGTACTTTAGGCGACCATAATTGTCAAGCACCTGACTAATTTAATGAAGAACCCGAAATGTTTTAGTTGAAATACACCGACAACGACGACACGATTTCAAGTTCAGTTCAACAACAAGTTTGGGGGGGAAACGTTGTACGTGATTATACGTATGACGAGTGTGTGGAAAAGGAAATAACAAGGTTTTCGGTCAATCGAATACACGTGAAACGTCTGTCATTGCGATCGGGTGTTTTTATTTTGTCTCCGGAGTCAATGTCGTGTCGCTATACCAGCTCATCCGTAACTTATCCTTTGAACAAACAAAACTCACCAATACATAACTGTGATATGAAGTCACGATTCGACCATCATGATCAGAATGTACGTGACATCCTAGGCCGCAGACGACGGCTGACGGCAGATGAGCGGCATTCTCCGGTGGTTTTGGATGCGTCAACTGGTCGTTCGTCCATTTATCGAGAACAAAAGATGAAACCGGATCACGCTATTCACCAGACCATCGTTCACATATCCGAAGGATACAAGTGCAGTCTTGACTTTAGATCGTGAATGGTGTAGAAACTTGAAAAGATAGTAACTTGATGCCCCGCGAACCTTACTACAAAGTCAGATGGCCCGCTTTACATTGGGTGGTCACGATTTTTAATTCAAGCTGGGATTGCAACTTGAGTCTCAGGAAGTCTAAACTTTACCCATACTTTGGCTGATACTATATGATATAGCGGTGCTTCGCAACCAGTGTGTCACGGTACACTGCTGTGTCGCAAAACAATGCTAAGGTAGACGTGCCACAGGAAAATAACAATATTTTTTTAAACATAACATAAAGGAGTTTACATTCTGCAAGTTTGAATATTACGACTATCAGACACTTCAATAACATAATACCAAATGTTTATAGTTTGTCAGAAGTCCTTCTATTGCAGAAGTTTGACTGCAATGTGCCATTAAATTTAATAAGTTTCTATATATACCCCTGGTAAAAATAAGGTTGCAGAGCACTGGGCTATATAGAAAACAGTAAGCTAAAAAAACAGTTTTGTTATACTGTGCTTTAAGGTTAGCTCTACCGTTCATTACACGAGACGTGATGCTCATCAAAATAATATGAAAACTCTTCAACACAACGTTATGACTTCCAGACACAAAACCTACAACATTTTACCACACAGATTGACAACGATGCCTCAATATTGACCTCATACCTGCCACGTTTGCCTGACGGTTCGACGTCCTACGTAAGAGTTAACGAAGAAACTAGCGGTGTTTTTTTCATTTTTTCTAATAAAATTATCTTTTAAAAAAGTAATGACGTATAGATTAAGTATATATACCATGTTTTAACGCACGTACTACAAACCTTTGTTTATAAAAGTTTACTTGACTGGTGTAATTGTTTTATATGGAGTAAATAGTCCAAAGCTTTTTTTGCAATTTGTCCCAGTAGGATTAACAATCATAGATTAATAAAATATGAAATTAAAACCTAGTCATTTCTAATAGAATAATGCAAAAACGGTGACTATTATATCATTACTGATTTAAGAATACAGACTCCAAACCTGGCTTGGATTTTCTTCTAGTTCTTGTTGCGTGTTGTTGTTAATTCTTTGCCGTTGCCTTCTTTTCCACGCGAATAATGCGCCTAATGCGAGCGATACTAGAATGAAGAGAGAGCTGCCAACAATAATGGTCACCATATGCTCTGGCAGGAAACTCATTCTACCACGCTCGTCGGACTTCACAAGAGTTATAGCTCGATTTAAACCAACATCAGGATCAGTGTGAGGCACCAGGACATGACCGGGGCCGCTTGCTCCCTGAAGAACAGTGGCAACATCGCCTGCAAACAAATGTTTCTATGAAGGGTTAACCGCGCAGAACATAAGATGGGATATTTAATCTGATGGTATATGATCTAAAAATTCTTAAAAATGTTACTAAACTGCCTTATGCATAGTTTATACAAAGTCTCACTAACACTGATTGTATTCACTGAGTATGAAAGTCACCGAATCAAATCACGTGGGTTGTGTTATGCCATTGAGCTAACACGACGTATACGTGACAGAGCCCGCGTTCATGGCGACACTACAGTTGACTGGCGTTAAATGATCTTGTGTTTTGAGAACGTTTACACTTGCGAAATTACAAAGGCGGTCGCGGGAATTCAGGATATCAAACTCGCAGGAATTCAGGATATTCACTTCGAATTCACTGAGAACTACCAAACGCACACAATTTCCCGTTTAAAAGTGCACAGAACCAACTTTCATACACAAACCGTCAAAAACATGATAATAATAAGTGTATCCAAAAATCCAATGTTGTTAAGAAGACGGACTGTTGAATTTGCCCATCTACTCCAACTACACAGATTTACTCCAACCTTCCGTTCAGGAAGTTTTTGAATAATTTAAGTTGGAGGAAAATATTTCCGCTGTGTGATGCAACATTGCGAATGATTCCCTAAACTTTTGTTATACTGCTGTGGACAGTGTTATAAATTTTCGCCTAGATATGGTTGTTTCGAATTGTAATTAAAATGTTGACTTTCATGGGAGGTACTAGTTAGTTGACTGTTCAGTCAGTAAAGTACAAGAAAAACTCCATTACTACCCAGTATCCATATTTCGCATGAGTATATTGCGACACACCGGGTTTCTCATATGCTAAAAATGACTGGCTCCGTTGATAATAATACAAGGCTTTATAATGGATATAGGTGATTCATTGGCAAAATATCTTCTTACGCTGATAAGTCTCTATACTAAGCGTCACACCGGTTAAATAAGACTGATTTCTTTTGTTTGTAGGGCCAACATTGAAAGAGTAATGTGCACGTCACCTGGTCTGTTTTAAAATTAATTGTTTTATATGAATACAACGTGTTAACCAATCAGCAAAACGGCCGTCGGGTAAAATTATTATTATTTTACAACGATAGTAGTGCTATGTTACGTAGATCTTCCGCGCATATTGTGCATCCGAAAACAACACAAAACGGGAATTGTTATTTGCTGGTTTGCAGTCAAATGAGAAAGAATAGTAACGTAATTGATTAAGTGTTTACCCATGAAAGCGAAAAGTTCGCGTTAAGTATCGAGGACTGCGGTTATTTAACTGGCGACGCTGTTCCAACCATTTTAAATGGGGAATTTATTGTTTTGTCTATCCCGACCAACAACGGACCACAAGTAACATTTTCAAACGTTTTTTTGCTATGGAAGTTAAGGCGGGTTAATGCACTTAATTGGCCCCGTCGATAGCTATGTGTCATATACACTATCATACTGTTTAAAACAGCACTTTGTTGTTTTTATATAAGATATTTAACTGCGCAGTTATATATTCACTATTTATCAAATTACACGAAAGAACAACTTTGGTAAAACAAAAGCAGCTGATCTCTTCTATTGTGACAAGTAGCCCTATTTATGCCCGACAATGAGTGTTATACGGCGATGCGAATTTTTAAATCTTTCAATGTAAAGAATCAATAGAACAACATGAACTAATATATTCGACTGGGTCAAGATTTTCCTTTTCATTATTTCCGAATGGCGCCTCCATATGTGTAAACAATACCGACAACCCCCTTTTGACCTTTATAACTGCCTTTCTGTGAACAAATAGTCGATATTTGTACATCTAGTATTTACATTTCCAATGTCAGTAAAACGAACGGATCTTTACCAAATAAATAAATAAAAAACTTGTCGAGCTGCTAGCTTGACAATACTAGCAGCATTTATCATGATATCGTGTGTGGGTAATCGATGAATTTAGTCTAGCGACGTTTAGGTTTTTAGATCGTGACAACCAACTGCTGTTTCTGGATAAGCCCAGACGCCTCGTATCGTGGCTGCGAGTGAAACGTTAAATGTATGTGCGGAACTCCATACCATTTCACATTTTCACACTATTAATATTTAAGTTTTAGCACGCATTACTGGGCTTACTAGATGAAATTGAAGTTCAAAAAATAAAGTAGAAAGCCTCACGTGGTCTACAACCAAATTCAAAATAACATTGTCTCACCAACCAGTCAACCACAACCTTACCTGTATATTTGGTTCCATTGATAATTTTGTCAAAAGTAATAAAAAAACGAAGATTCGTCAGTTTGAGTAAGTGATCTTGGTCTTTGAAATCCGCATTAATATCCACGACAAGAAGACTTTTTAAGGGTTTATTTGCGCGTTCCAATTGTAACCTAGGATTAGATACAGATTAATGCTATTCACAAAGTAAGAAAACGAGAGTGGGGTTATAACGGTGACATTTGTCAGTAAAATAATATTCTTTTTTGCCATTACTTCTTTTTTAAATATCCTAAATGAATCCATCCAGGCAACGATCGTTAAGCGTTCTCCGCATGGATAAAAACCGTACAAAATAGAAGTCCAGACGAGGAACTTGTTTGGTAGAAGCACAGTGCTCTTATCTTTACACAAGGCAGTCGGGTAAAGATGTGTTGTTTTATGTTGTATTGAACAGAAAAGTGCGATGGAGTGCTAAAGTGCCTACCTTGCGGCTTCCTGTTGTTCCGGCGAGGTGTCATCGTGTTGGGGTTTCCGCAATATAGTGGTTTCGGACCCATGTGGCTGTGGGATCTCTTCCCCACATAACGTATGTAGTTTGACCCATGTTGAATTATCTTCGGATGACACCGATCGAAGCTTATGTTGTCTTAGAAACTCATTTTTGAAACGATGCGTGTGTATGATCCGGAGCAGTGGTAGTTGTCGGCTAAGCGGTAGTTCCCGCGCGTTGGGAGTTACATCTATAAGTCTGTTTTCTGCAAGTCTGTGGATCTCGTTAACCATTCGTCGGGGATTTCCCTTGGTTCTGGGATGGTCACGACGCTTTGTCTTGGGTTTTTTATTTTGTTCTTTGGACGACACTCTACGAGTGCGCGCCTCTCTGAACGACGATACCTTCCGCGATGACTTATTTTCCAATACATTTTTAGCCCAGATAGTTATCTTGGGATAGGAACAAGAATTATTTCCAGTCTGAAAGGTTTCTTTGGGTGACGAGCTTACTGACACGTTGGTTTCTGAGGTAATAGATATAGAGGCTATGTATCCGAAGGGTGCTATGACGCATAATCGGAAAGTTCTTCTCGAGTTTTGAGGCACGGGTAATCCCCGAAAATACATTGCGCTTTCAAAAGAAAGGTTTGTCCTAGAACGGTTGGGCGGATTCGCATTCTGGGATGTTTCTACAAAATACGTCGGGTCGTCCGGTTTGCAGGACCAGTTTGAAGGCTGTATCACATAGGTGTCACAGGCTGTAAAATAAAACCTTGTCAACATCGCATACCTGACGGCCCAACAACAAAATCCCAAATTTTTCATCATGCACCATTAAGAATATTACTTAACTACGTAGTATCATTTCAATAATAGCCTACTTTATATATGCATTTCGATAACCGTAAAGGCAACGTACCGTAACAGTCGAAATTATTTATTGGTAGGCGCTTTTTTTTAATGAGAATGAGTTACTAAAGTTATTTTGACACATCAGACTGTTAAAGTGTCTGATTGGCTTTGTGGGTTTAAAAGAAATAGTTGACTCATCTTTATGTGGGTTGTGTATTATAGCTACGCGTGAGTTTCGTATGAAACGTTCAAATATGCGGTCTCTAAGTGAGGTTTAATTTGAATGAGTACGTCTAGGCGAGCGATTAAACTGTTAAGAGCGCGTGGCGTTGCATAGTTTCACATTTAACGTCGCAGCAGCTTGTTGTTACAAGCGAGGGCAAGCACCACTGCTTCTCATTCGCAGCCTGCGGTGAGGTCTAGACGAGAGAGACGTGACTGGATACCGCGGTCTCCGCTGTGCCCAATACACAGTCCAAAAAGAGAAGAGAAGAGAGATGTGTGATAGTTGATCGCGAATTGATACGAAAGAAGGCGCTGCAGCAGCAAGTGCTCTCCGGAGAACGCAAAACGAGAAGGCGACGTAGTTGTGGGCTAAGAAAGGTCTACAGTTTTTGAACAAGCCAACACCTTACACCTTGTTTGTGATATGCCTCGTTATGCCGTAAAAATGAGGCCACGTTGCCTGTTAAACAAATGACAATTTAACAAAACCTCACCTTCGTCTTTTGCATTTCCAACCACAGCTGAAACGTAATTCAGGATTGTGAAGATTACTGCAATAGAATAAATTAAGTCTAAATAGTTTTACAAAAAAAGTTACATCTCATAACGTTAAAAGGGGGAATAATAAAGCAACTGAATACAAGATTCGAACTTTCGATTTGGAAATTAAATATTAATCACCGGGTACGCTAGGGTGCACTATTTGGTCATGAATTAAACGTAAGCGCGCAGCTTTGTTTAGGAGCAAAACCGAAGTAACAATGCGGTCGAAGCCGATACGTGACAATTGTATAAAGCCCTAACCGCGTATTTTTAAAAGCACTTACAAAATATGTCAGCAGGGAATCGCATACTGCAACATAGCAGCAATCCCACATGTATCTTTGCATTGAAGCGAGTGTGTGTGTTCATAAAACAACAATGTCAATTAAACTTAATTAGCAGATACATAACCTGTAGTCTATAATTCTTAAACGGTTAAACTATAATATATAGGTTGTCTATCAAATCTGAGATAGCTCTACGAATCGTTCACAATACCATGAACCACATAAAAAGTTAACAAATAAACTGACTGCAGAGTAGAATTGAATATTTCCCTAACTGCATGTTTGTTTACTCAATTTCGTACAGTAACGGCTGAACGTACAACAGCAACATATAAGTCAGTCTATACCTATCCCTAGTTGATACGGTAACCAAACCTGCTACAATTAAAGATATCTCTAAAAATGTCCAAGTACAACATTCAAAGCCAACGCCGCTCGCTTTTGGAGCACACTAACAGCGCACATGTACCGTCGCCGCTTATTTCTTTATTTAGTGCAGTAAAGGGCGAGAAGTCAGACAGAAAGACCAACTGAAATAAAAGAGGGAAACGTGCTCGCGTCGAATGATTCAGTGTGTTTCTTTATGATGTGGTTAACCTTGTGAGCTTCTCGTTCATGCTTGGTTGCCTGTCAGACCGTGGCAATAACTTAACCTATGAAGTAAAGCTTTAGCTTAAAAACCCAACGTTAAGAAAAGACCCGCACAACAAATGACGAATATTTTCGTAAACACTGGTAATACAGAAATGCAAGCTACAGTTATTCTTAAAAATACGTATATTTTTATTTCACCATGTCCAGCAATAAAACTGCCGAGGTATTAAAAATGCAACGGAACTCTAAGACAGTTTAAATTACAACAGAGTACAGTTGTATCTTTATTTTATACTATTTAGCAATAATTTCTGTTGTTTAACCTTTCACCGATAGGAAATGGTTGCCTTATTAAGCTAAATAGCGCAATTTGTCCATTTCGCTTTATCTTTCTCATTGGCTTCGTGTGTGAGCTGTCAACGGAAAACTCACGAGTTGACAGCCAATCCATGCACTTGCCATATATGCCGTTGTGATCTCCTTTAGTAGACCTATGCGTTTAACGTTACCCACTACCCTTTGTAACAGTCTAGAACTCCAGAACTAAGTTCAATACAGAGTCAATCGCGCCGCACAGTCTGTAGTCTAGGAATGCTGGGCTGAAAATAACCTGAACACGGTGGATAAATAGGTTGGATGGCTGCATGAATGTGTCTGTTCTAATCTGACGGTTGGGAAAATCACGTTAAAGAATTTATATATTTCACACCGGTTAATATAGCGTAATCTCTATCCCATATTAATATATATATACAATTTCTACAATAACGAATTATATTTCCAAAGTTTAATCAAAGTTTAATCAAAGGCATGCACAGTCCAATACCTTAATATTCCCCCCAAAAATTAATAATAATGTAAAATATGAAAAAAATATAAAGTTTATGTGTGTTTCTGGGGCTTTACCGGAAATTGGTTAAAGATGGGGATGGTAAGTGTTTTTATATATTTTTTCTTTGTCGATATTTCATAAACATGCTGATAATACTGCATTATATTTTGTCTAATTTTAATATTTTATGCTTGGTACATTTCAAGCGTGCAAGTCGTTAGATCCAGACACATTGTTCTGTTGATCTTTGATGTAGTCGCTGTGGTCGTCCGACTACTGTCCTTTTCAGTTCTAAGATATCGAAAAAAGAATAATGGTCACAAAACAGCCGATAATAATGAAAACGGCCGTGGTGCTTATATTCGAGGGCCTCATGATTTATATCTAATAAATATTAGCCCACACCTCTTTTTATTTTTTTAATTCTGCATTTGTCCATTCCTGCTAATATATGGCATTAATGAAGACTAATCACTAGTTTGAGTGGGGTTAAGTGCGGGAGATTATCCGAAAAACACTTCTAGGTAGATATGGAATATCCCAACACTTTTATTTGTATTGAAATTCACTATCGATATGTGTTGTTTTTAAGTCGTTGGCTTTTTTATGCGTGGTAATGTTGTATTATATTTGATAATGTATTTCATATTTTAGGGGATTTCTCGGGGTAAATTGGGGTATGTTTTATACATTTACAATTTCCTTTTAATTTAAAGTGAATAATGGCCACCAGTCCCAAAATATCGGCTGACAAAGAATAAACGCAAAACGGCCGTTGTGCTTACATTCTTGGGTCAGAACTTGCCACTCCGTGTCCAAAACAAATGAGCGTAAACCTCCAAAAGATTCAACTCGATTGCACTTCCTTTCTTTTTAATATGAAGTGTAAATAAAACTAATCACTAGTTTCAGTGGGGTTAAATCTCCGGGAAGGGGATAGAGGCTTTGGCGACCCGATGTGCCTGTCATGAACGCCCCGCAGAAAGTGTTTCTTTTGGATTTCCCAGGAAACCATCATTACAGCAAGTGTGCAAAAGGCCTCTATGACATTCACAAATTACAAATCATAATTAAAATATTCCATCAGTATATCCCGTAATAATGTAAAAACAACTCGATTTTCTTTGTTTTTTTTAAACCAACGTGAATACTTATAAAAAACATGGATATCAAGATTGGATTGGTTACTCTGTGGCCCACTAGTTTCTGCTTGCATAAACAAACGTTATACACTTTGTATAAGATATACCTAAGTGATTAAGTAACCCGGTCGTTTCTGCATGCAGTAACGTTTAGCGTGCACTCAAAAGAGGTTTTAAAAATAATGGTGTTTAACACATGTTTGACATTCTCTAGTTTTATTGACGTGTTGTAACTACTGTTTGTTTCGCCGCCTTTTCCTGATCTTGTGTTGTGATTTATTTGCTGTTATTTAATAATAGGGCACAAAAATTAACAAACTAAAATAAGCATTTCAACCTTGCTTCTAAGCTTTTACATAAAATTTCTAGTAACTGTACGAATGTGGTCCAAACAGGAATAATATTTGGTGCAAATTTTAACATTTTCCATAAATTTAATTTCATAGTGTCACAGAAAGATAAAATTGAATCATTCCACAGTATTCAAATGTAAGTCCACATTGCCATTTACTTTCACAGCCAGCTAAGTGTCTACAGTCGCAATGATTTAAAACAACAATGGTTTTTTGTTAAGGCGTGGCCTGCCTGGCCTGTCCTGCAAGTGCAAAGGGAAACGTTTTCTTGTAAATTTCACGTTGACATTTATCCAGAAAATATAACTAGGAAATGTGCAGTAAATAAACACAGCATTTATAAACAAGACAATTTCAAAGTATTAAGAAATTTAACATGAAATCGTGATAAAGATTCACAATGTGTTTAAAGATATAAAGTGTACATTATTATGGGACCCGGCAAAAATGGGCAAACATTTTTGATGATATGCCAAAAAACGAGTAAGTATAAGCCATAATTACTCACTGAAATTTTTAATTCTTGATTATAAGAAAGGAATTTTTACTAGCACAAAATGTAATTTTGCTTAATTAAAAATTTTGCTGCCTCTTTTTCTTAGCATCAATCGCATCCAAAATTGGCTGCCGTTTCTCAAAGTATCTTTTTCTCAAGTCCTCTATTTCTTTCTCCATTAATGGGTCCAAAGCATTGAGGCGCATTTGCAGGTCATTAACTGAAAGATTTTTTAAGAAGCTGAAGTCCATTTCGGAGATATTTTTGCTGAATTTCCATGCTTCCTCTGGTGGGAGACCTTTTGATCCTGCAGAGGCAGCGGCTCCAGAATTGCCGCTGCCTGAGCCTACATTGTCGAAATAGTTCATAAAAGCAGGTCTATCGCTGTCGCTATTCTTCACCACAGTGTCCACATCTCTCCTCTGCATGGTTCCTGTGTCTTCATCATCATCATCGTTGATGACCATCGTGCCAAGTCCCATGTCTGTATCGTGTTGTATCATGGTAGCACTTCCTACGACCAGAAGCTCAATTTAATGGCTTGTACAAAAATGGAAACTAATATACAGAAGACCACATGTGATAAACATAGAAATTAAGGATATTCAAGGTTTTTTGGGTGGTTGGAAAATAACAGTACTTATGACCTTGGTAATCGTCAGAATGAAGACATACTTACTGAATTTGAAAATTTACAATTATTTCATAGTTGGTTACTGGTTTAATTTCCACATTGTTAATAAAATGATTTACTGTGTGACATCAAGCAATGTCATAAAAGTTTCATATGTTGTAACCACCGATCCATAGGGTTAAACGAAAACATTGCAATAGGTGTACCCATGACACACTGTGTAAAACACTGTACCTAACTCTTACCACTTTTATTATGTTTTTAAAATCATATATTTTCGGCTTAAAGCATAATTTTTGCTTTATCAATAAAAGCAAAGTGTACTGGTGAAAAGCTGCAAATGAAATTTGTTACAGCAGGGCTACAATCATACACCAGTAAACATGACTTCGTCATAAATATCAGAATATGTAAGCATTACAAATATCATGGATTGCCATCATTCTAATATTTACTTTCTTCTTAGTAAAAATTGCAAAATTAACCTGTATGTGAAATATCACAGGTAGGTGGCTACACTGTTACTAAAGTAAACAATTTTCTAACAAAAAAAGCGGTTGCTCTGATAATCGCAATATTCGTTCAAATAAGCACATGTTATTACCTGTAATAGAAGAAGCCAAAGAGTTGGCAACCCTTACAGTACCAGAACCATCCACACTATCCACGGATACTTTCACCATGGTCCCCACATCCGCTTCTTCATCTCCATCATCCTCATCATCCGAATCGGAGTCGGATCCGTTCTTCAACTTCCGTCGTTTGATCTCCATTGCTTCTTGCACCATTTCCTGATAATGTACGAAGGTTAAGACTGAATTGGAAATATTAAGGACTAGGTTCGTACGATTAGTAAAGTTTAAACACCTTAAACTTAGGCTATGTTTGGGCATTTGTGTGAAATAGTGCATTTTACAAAGATCTTGCAGAAAAAGTAGAAAACATTGTGGTCAGCCAACATATGCTCATCGAAAAACAAGAAATCGTCTTGTTCACTTAAATGTCTCTGTCATATCTATAACTATTGTTGTACCATTTAACATACCACTAACTCCATTAAATAGTTCCTTCTTATAATATCAGATAATTACACTGTGTGTGGACCTCTTGACAAGGTTTCTATCTTTAAAAGCACCTGTTATTATGTTGTCAAAAATATGGTCAACACTACTTCCATCCATTTACCCGGCCAACTACACCCTTGGATAACCAAGCTCATGTTGCCAAGGGATAAAGAAATCTTATTACACAAACATGCCAAACTCTTTCTCTATAATTATATAGGTATGTACTCTAAAGAGCAAATTGACCTGCGATCTTTGCAAACAAATACATGTCTGAACATTTTCCCTTATCCAACTTTGCATAAAAAATAAAATTTACAATGAAAGAGAACACATTATAAAAATATTTTGATTATGCTAACCCTCAGATTGCTGTGTGGTTTGGCATTTTTAATGAAATCATGCTGCAACAGAGTGGTAGCAGTTGCTCTTTGGGCAGGGCTCTTTACTAAACACTGACTCACGAAGTTAATGAAAGTTTCGGACCACCTGTAGATAAAGATTGATAAAAACAATTGAATTATTTTTTTATAATACAGAAATTTGGGTATGATATTGCTATGCAATATGATATTTGCTATGCAAAAAATCACCATAAAAAATAAACCATTTAGATATACATTGATACTTAGTAGTATATATGTACACTGGTAACACGGATGGGAATACATAAGTTCAGTAACATAGGGATGTAGCTACTTTTCTGGATCTCTAAAAGTTGGAGGTGGTTTCGTAGGGATCATAAATATGGCTCTCATGGGATGAATGTCTGAATAAGGGGGTTTCCCTTCTGCCATTTCAATTGCTGTGATGCCCAGTGACCAAATGTCTGCCACACAGTCGTATCTGGACAAAAGTAGGGTATTTTATTAAACTGAAAATTGTAACAACAATTTATTATATATTCTATGGAATGTATATTTGAATTTGTACAACAAAATACAAGTGATATCATATAACACTACTTAAAATTTCTATAGGTATAGTTGAAAAAAGTTTTTCATTAAATACCGGTACCGGTAGTACCTGTGTAAGTATTGATGAATATAAAAGAGGTGTCTAATAAACAGCTTTTAATAAAAAAAAATACAAAATAAATCTGATAAATAAGTGGAACAGTAAATCGATTTACCCGATTTCTTGAATAACTTCAGGAGCCATCCAAAATGGTGTTCCTATAACTGTGTTTCGCTTGGCCATTGTGTCAGTCAATTGTCCAGCAACTCCAAAATCTGCCAGTTTGCTGTTTCCAACTGTGTTTAACAGAATATTCCCAGCTTTGACATCTCTGTGAATTTTCCTCATAAAATGAAGGTACTCTAGTCCCTTTAATGTGTCTTTTAAAATTGTAGCAATTTCATCTTCTGTCAGAGTCTTTCTACGCAATCTGATGATGTCAGACACGGAACCAGCTCCACAATATTCCATGACAATCCATAGGTCTGTATTTTTAAAGTAACTTCCATAGTACTTTACAACATAGAGGGAATCACACTGTTGCATAATTGCAATTTCTTTTATAATTTCTTGTAGGTCCGATTCGACAGGGACTTGTTTAATGGCCACAACCTGCCCGGCCTCTTTATATATTGCTTTGAACACGCATCCATAAGCACCCTCTCCTAATTTCTCCAGTAAATCGAATACTTCATCAGGTTGTTTGGTCAAACTTTCTTCACTTAACTTTTTAAGAGGTTTAGTATCATCCATACTACAAGCAGGGGTTTGCTAACAGTGTTAGCAATATCTGAAAGCTGACGAAACTGTTTCAGATAAAATTAAGTCAAACACTATTAGCATCAGGAAAACGTTTACTTGAATTTCTGGTTTGTTACTTAAACTTCATGAATGATAAACTCTTTTTCCGGTTTCCGAATCGCTACTGACCATAGAAATAAAATAGGTAGAATTTATACAGGTATTTATAGAAAAATATCACACGCACACCATAGTTACTACAGTCCACCCACTTTATTATGGATTCCATTTGAAAAAAACGGAATACATATTAGCTTTTTAGGCATGGTATGGTGTCCATGTCAATGTTGTCAGTTATTTAAACCATTTTGGATCAAATCCAGAAGTTTGTTCGTATTTTAGATACCCTGCGTCGCATTTTTCCTTGGTTGCAAAATCGCCTATAAAAGACCTCATTTTACCAGAGACAAACAGACACAGAGATGGCTAGGCTTACAGCACTGTGTTTCCAAATCCACAGTTCGTATAGCCTAGGCTCTTGTGGTTTCGAGGGCGTGTATACGCTTAACTTACCCGCAGCCCGTCCCCATTTATAAAACTATGTAGCCGGTTATGTTTATCCATTATTTTACTTGTAGCCTACCGCCGTTGCGCTTACCGGAGTCAAATTAATAATAAAGCACATCCTCTACCCGTGTACCTTGTAAAGTCTAATTATATTTATAATAAATAAGCAGCCGCTACAAGTGCCTCGCTAAAGGAATAACGACGGGATCATTAAATGGTTTATATTAACCACATAGTCTTTTTTATATGTTTTATACCCGTGAAAGGAAAACGCAGAAGAGGTAGGCCTAATACACGGGTAATTTTTAGATCACCTTGTGCCCACTGTCGGGTTACTATAAATACTGCAGTGTGTTGTATACGACAGGGACTGAGCGTAGTTTCGTGTGTTGTGTTCCCACCACCGGATTAAAGACGAGTATTTTGTCCGATCTAACTACCGATAATATCAGTCATACGTGACACGGACATAGCAACATCCACTGACCATAGATTCTTTATGAACATACTTACAACACAATATGTAAGAACTTTAAATCTTCATTTACACTGTTAACCGTATTTAAGACACAAGGCATAGATACGTAAATATCCATAGGTATGAGGCAAATCACACAGTACTTAAGGCTTAAAAGTAGTGCATGGAAAAATGAACATATCATCAAAAATGCTAACAAAATCCTAGTACACTTTAAAAGGCAACTAAAATGTGAATGTACAACAGTGGCATCAAGACATAGTTAACCCAATTTTTGCCCGGTTATTTTCAACTGAGTTTTTCGCATAGGGTGAGTCTTGCTCGCATATGTAGCTGATGAAAGAACCTGCAAATTACAAATATTAGAAATGCACAATGAAGTGTGCAATTCGCTTACTTCATTGGATTTAACATGTGTTTTAAGTTAATTTTTGGTTTCAATGCAACAGATGTAAGGTTGAGCAACAACACCACTTTATTTCCAAATACAACAATAATGTGCTGTTAAAAAGCCATGTAAAGTTTCATTGATTTTTATTTTCCTGACAGTTTTATTATTATTGCTTTTAGTGACCGTTTTTTATCTGCAAGGAAGACGTTACAAATCATCACCAAAGCTCCTGTGCCAACAACTAAGTTCAATGTATAAACTGAACATTTAGTAATCGCAATTAATTGTAACGAAGCCTTTAGCAAATTACTTAACAAGGCTTGTCTAGCGATATTTGTTAATTTTTTATCCACACTAACAGCTTAGAAAACCAGACTAGGATAGGATATTCATCTTTATCCCCGTGAATGGGAAAACCAAGGGGGTTAACACACGGGCAATCGTCAGATCACCTCGCGCCCATCTTCGGGTTACCGGAGCTTTTACAGTGTGTTGTATATGATAGACACGTTCCTTCAATTTGGTAGAACCCATTAATCCACTGGGTTCAGGCAATGTCCGTAAAGTGCCTTGCCCAAGGACACAACCGACTAGCTAGCGACCAGTTTCGCACCTGCAACCTTTCGATTGAAAGGAGACGCACTTAACCGTTAAACCAACGGGCCGGACCTTACGTACAAAAACATGGGTCGAGTATCACTGTGGTGCAATGTAACCCACATATTTCCTATATTGAAGGGAGAATTAAATCGTTGTTATTAATACCTACGTTCACTTGAAATTAAACAATTACATTTTTTAATCGTTGTTGATACTCAGCTTCAGTTTTCAACCCTTCATTGTATTCTCGAAGCTCCTCCATTTTCAATGCATCCTTGTTGGTCTTCTGGTGGTCAATCTGACAGAGCAGGTCGGATTCATAGTCCTTATTTATCTTCTTTGTCCTGGGTTTAAATGTGAAATAACTTACTGAATATTTACTGAATTGGTAAACTTTTGTCAATTTGTAAAAACTAATAACTGTGTAATGTAGGGGATAGATTAAGGTCCTGAGTAGGCAGTTTCCAACTTTAAAACATATATTGGCCAGGTGACAACTGTTAAGTAACAAGAAGATGAGCAAGAATACGCAATCTTTATTTACTGGCCTGGAAATGTTTTGCAAGTTTCTGTTAACCATTATCAGAATTTTTTATATGGAGTTTTATTAACTGTCTTTCGCAATTTTCTTTAATATATATGCATTAAAAAACAACAAATACCATTAAAGTAGGCTGAACTACACAAACATCTTACAAACCTTGTAACCCTTTCATCTTCAAGTCGGTGATGTTCCTCAACAGCTGCCATTATCTCCTCACAGTCACGTTTCAATTCCAGCTTCTCACAGGCCAATTTTTGCACTAGAGATAAAATTGTTTTTAGGAAAACTGTCACATAAATATTTACTTACAATACCAAAAGAAAACAGACTATCACACTTACCATAACAATAAAAATTCATTATCCACAAAAAACAATTGTATAAAAAAACAATTCATACTGGTGCAGATAGGATAAGATACTTGTTTTTATACTTGGTGGTGGGACAACCACATTTAACATAACACAAGTTGCAAGAGCTGCAGTATGTGTTATTACATAAGTTTAATCGATCTATTTGATTCTGCTGGAATAATGCTACTTCCGTTAAGTTCCTTTTTCCAGAGATAAAATTGCTCAGAATGTGGCTGAGGTGATGATTGAAGCACACTTTGGTCACAACTTATCACAAATGTTTAATAATTCCAATAAACTCACATTTTTCCTGAAGTTGTTTCCTTCTTGTCTCCATTACATCCCTCATTAATCTGTTCCTTGCTTCCTTCTCCAACTTCCACTGCTGAATTCTCTTGCTCCACATGGCAGCCACATCCATTTCAATGAGTCGATCGAGCTCCTTTTCCCTCCTTGTCTCCTCCTCCAGCTGCTGCTGCAGGTATGCCCGATATTTTTGCTCCTCCTCCCTTCTCTGGTGCTTACGCTCTACCATCTCATGAGCTTCATTCCTTGATTCCTCCAAAAGCTGCTCCAGTATCTTCATGTCAAGAGCGAGTTCTTCTTGTTGCTCCTTCGCCTCACGCTGAAGTTTCAACTTCATTGATTTTTCCAAAGAATTTCTACACGGAAAAAAATACTTATTAACCAATTAGCAGTACTTTAATTTGCATGTGGAAAACATCTCATTTTAAAAACTAAATTAATGTTCACAATACTTATTGCCCAATTGTACAAAGTAACAACTCTCAACAGAACGCTATATACAAAATCTTATGTATCAATTAAATCCTCCAAGTTACTTGTGATGTTTCTGCACAAGCCGCTTCTGCTGGGCCGCTCTCTCTTCCTCCATAGATCGAAGTTCACGCTCCTCAATGAGCAACTTTGCCTCTTCTGCAATCAATCTCTTTTCTTCCAATTTCTTTGCTTCTAATGAAGCTTTTTGGGTCCTCAATGTATCAACCATGGCCCTGAACATGCACAATTTTGGGCAGTTAAATTTCATGTGTTTTTTGTTTTTACAAAGTCAGCATGTTGAAACAATTAACTACATATGAATTAATGGTTTGTAATTATATCTATTCATATACATGATCTTCCCAACACTTAAGCTTGTTTTATTTGTTATCGCCAGTTTTAAATATTTACACACTCACGAGAAAAGAGATGAATAATATGGGAATAGATTAAACAAAATAGGTTTAGCTTGTAACCAAGATTGACATGCTATACAAGTTTAAGATGACAAGTAATCACCACAATCACCTGTTTCTTTCGATCTGTTGCTGGGATTCTCTCTCTTCACGAGCAGCTTTAGCGAGCCGATCCTTCTCCCACAGCTCAGCGTACATCGCCTCTTCCTCCTGTTTCCGTCTCTCAAGATCAGATTTCACCGCGAGCTGTTGCATTCGGTCGATGCAGACTTCATCCTGGTGGCGACGGGATAGCACACCTCGCAGCTCCTCACATTGTTCCCTGGATAACAACCCAATAATACTAAGTAGTTTTTAAGAAAGTATAAAAGAAATAAATGATTGTTATTTGATTTGTGGCATTGCATTATCTAAAGTACACTGGTTTGCTAATGACATAAAAAAGGATTATTTGATTTTTATTACAATTCTGATAAGACAAAAGTCAATAATTCTATAATCAAAGCTACAAACTTTGTACAGGTGTGGAGAAGCAATATTAGATTGGCGTATAATTGATTTCTTGTTGGTATTTTAAGCAACAAACAGCACCAACATAGTGCTAGTAAGTAATACTAATAATTTTGATATCGTTATTCCAATATATTCTATTTAAACAGGAAACTAAAAATGCTTAAATATATAGTTTTAGGCGAAATTTTTCTCGAAATTATATTTAGGGGTGGAAAACAAAAAGGTGATAAATAACTGATAAACATTTTTGTACCACGACCTACATCAGGGGTGGGCAACTTCTCTAGTCGGCGGGCCAGATGTGGGAAAATGAATTTCTTGGTTGGCCGGATTATTAGATGAATAATATTCAATATCTTAACTACGTATTTATTTACCAAATTATTGCCATGGTTTCGATGTTTCGTCAAATAATTACGACTAATGTTGTACTCTTTTTATACCACAACACTGTGACCACACAGTAAACATACTGCTTTGTTGCCAACCTTTGTAAAACATACTTTGATATCAAATCTTTTTTAATTGATCGACACTCTATGTTAACTTTAAGCTTCTTAGGATATTCCATGGTTAATAATCCGTAATAATTTATAATATTCATTTACATTTAGAATTTAAATATATCTGATAACAGGTAATGAAAAACTAACACTAACAGTCAAGCACCCAGTAGTGGGCGATGTTTATAACGCTCTCTGCTTTAACCTTATAATGTTTGTTAAAAAGTGTGCTAACACAATTGTTGGTTCACTAAACAATTGTTTATTTCACCAGCTCGCACTAACAGTGCGGTAAGAGAAGAGCGATAGGCATCTTTTAGGAATGATGCGTCGGACTATATTACAGTGTGTGGGTGAATACAGACAGCGGGCCGGAACTGGGCCACAAACCAGATTATTGTTAGATACAATCTGAGGGCCGGTCAAAATTCCTTCACGGGCCGGACCCGGCCCGCGGGCCGTATGTTGCCCACCCTTGACCTACACGCTTCTTTTGTGTTGTACATAGAATTTAAGCAATGTATCTTGGTTTACAAATATTTAAATTTGAAACTAAAAGTTTCATAGACTTTACCTCCATTGCTGATCAAGTTTGTTTTGTACAAAGGCTTTTCTTTCAGTCTCTCTCTTTTCCTTAAGCAATTTAGCTCGCTCTGTCATTTTCTTTTGTCGCTCCTCCAAAGTCTCATGTTTTGCCTCCATCTCCTGAACATATTCCTCTTCTTCCAGTGAAAGAAGCTCTCTTAATCTGAAGTTAAGCGATCTTCTATTTATTAAAAATTAAACCACTATAGTCCAGCCTGTATGAACCAATTGTATGATGAATGCAATGGATGATTGGGTAAAAATGTCACTTGTATCTTGAGGATATCCAGAAATTTATACTAAAAGATTTAACTTAAATAACATTAAATTTTTAATATTGTGGTTTTTAATAAGATTTAACAAAGAAAATGCGGTTATATTGCATTTTTAAGTAACTGTTATTCAATTCATCATTGGAGCAATGTTCATGTGGTGGCTGTTTGATGGGTATGCAGGTATTGTCATTCATAAAACATTTCTAGCATAATATATAGGCAAATAGATTAAAAAACATCAAACAAGGTATAAAACTAAACACACTGTTGGCGTCGTTCATCAAGTTCAAGTTTTCTTTGCTCCATAATATCTTTCACCCGACGCTTCACCGTGTTCTTCTGGATCATTCTATCTGTCGTTCGCTCCCAGTCATTCTGTAAAATTAGTACCGGTATACCTTACAAGTTTGCTATCTGCACTAAAGGAAAAAAGCGAATGGTTGATATTTAAAAAAATGATGTTGAATATTTTTATTAAATTAAAACTAGTGTGAGAATTTTGGTAAATTAATGGTAAGTGGAAAACTTTACTTTATTGGCATTAAGTAAAATATGTTAACAAACCAGTATGGTATGTTTCAATAAATATATTTACATTTTTGCCTATTTGTACTGATTGAGCATTAAGTATTAAAGTGGGTAGTCATCATTTGGTTTTGCAAAAACCCACAATTTATGTTTTTATAGGACATAGCGTAATTCTATTATACCTTAAGATCAAACTTCTTATTATACTTGGTGATAAGGATTGCTTCCTCACGAAGATCTTCCTGTCTTCGTCGCTCAAGAAGAAGATGCTCCGGAAGTTTGGATGACGGCATCTTGGCTCTCTGTGGTGGAAATATTAATATGTCAATGATGGCATTTAGGAATTTTCCATGATATCTGCATGCGCAGGTTTGTTATGTCAATCTGTAGGGAAACTTCAGAAAAATAGAAATAAATCTGTTCCATTGTATTGCACTACATTTAATCGCAACAATGAGGCAGATGTCTTTTCCCCATACATAAACCAAAACAAGTAATAGTAAGGTAGGTTCCTCAATCGCTCCTGTAAATCAAATCACAGCTGACAATAACTTCAATAGAACGAACGTCCTTGTGTTACAATAAAAAACCTTATGAATTAACAAATCTTTATTTGATCATCAGATGTGAAGGCTAATCACAACCACTTGGACAGTAGTGACTGTAATGGTGGTGGTTGGCTCCACAAATGGACTTAAAACGTAATGTTCATATTATTTTTCCAATGACCTATTTCTATACCACACCAGTGCTTGTACTAACTACATATTTATTCAGGGCCCTTTGTGTTTAGTGGATGAAAGTCTATGAATCACCAATTGTCTGCAGGCTACCAGACAAGGACAATGTTAATTTATCAATGCCCAATTTAATTTTTTACTAAAGTATGACTATTAAATTAACAATAAGCTAAAGAGGAAACCTCACTTTATAGTGCAGACACCCATTTATAGTGCTGTTGGGCTAGTGAAAAATTATATGCACACCTTAAAACATTAAGTAATTAAGTATAGTGCGTGTTTAATAAATTCTTACAATTTGCCTAACTATTAACACTTACGATGGCAACGGAGTGGGGAGTGGGGCCGGTGTGCTCCCGGGTTCGTCGAGTTCGCTGTGTTGCCAACATGGTTCTTATCAAGGCTTAGACAGATAGAAACATAAACTATATCATTTAACTACACAGCGACAATCTCTATATGTAACAAATTATTTAATCAAACAGTTATTGGATACAAGTGTACCAGACTAAAACAATGGTTTGGGAGAATTAAAAAGAAATGAGAGCAACCTAGTACTAAAATGTATATTAGTAACGATGTGGTAAAGATAAGCCTTAAGGTCGATATAAGTTTTTTAGTAATAGGTTTACTTTTCCTGTCTTTTAGGGTTTCCTACAGGAGGATAGTTGGTGTAGGATTTGGGGTCTAAAACGACTATTAAATAAAATCTATACCCGTATTTAAGTCTAGTAGAGATTTACATATTAAATACAGAAAAAAATGGTAACTGCAACAAATAAAGCAAGTCAATAAAAAAGCACTTGAGATCCAGGACACAAATACATTGCCGTTGCCCGTTGGCAGTTTTGCTAATTATATTATAATAACTGGGCCTAACAACAGTTTGTCTTTAGCTATTTTATAACTACCTCGTAATTTAATATCGTACACCAACCATAAAGAATATACAAAAAAAACACGATAACATGATTCTATTCACAGAAAAGTGATATCTGCCTTTGACAATACACTATTGTTTTTTGTTTAAAAATTGCTGAAGCGTATCTGGTTGCCATAGCGAATAAATGTACGTAGAGGGCGCTACAACTATTTTATATTCTAAGCAAGAAGCGTTTCTTACTGCTAAACTGCCTCTTTTCTGTAAAAATACATACTAAAAATTAAGTAAATTGTAATATTTACAAAATGGCCATTTTTTATCGTCATTTATTTATTTTGACACGTAAAAATATTAATTGGAGTAGAAATAAAATCTTATAACTGAGTGATAGATCTTCGACAGAGGTGTCCGTTTATTTGACTTTTGGTATGGGGTTCATCGCCGCGAAAGTGAAAACCATTAATCAACGAGGAATTTAATGGTTTCGTAATTGTGTTGACGACTTGGTTTGCCCCCGAATGGGCGTATCCGCACTCGACCTCTTCTACGCTTCCAGTGGAAACGGTTTCAAATGAATCTTTTGTTCCCGTATGGTGGAATTCTATGACAAGTAAGACGGGGTATAGTAAAAAACAGTAAGGTCATGTGGCCAAATGGTTAACGCAATCGATACATATACGAACTTACACACAAAAACATTCTTAGCAACGAGCACATAATGGGATCAAAACTAAGTTGGATAAAAATTTGTAAAAAACGCCCAGCTTTAAAAATGAGACTAACGAATGTACGGGAATTGAATTTAAAGAGGGTTAGAATTATGACCTACAGTTGGTTCAACAAGTAAATTCTAAACACGAACATCCGTGAATACCTGATGAAGCATCAACGTGGCAAAGTGAGTCGACAGACACATTCTTGGACTTTGCATTTGTTGTTGGTTTGCTTGTCAATATTTTTCGAAAATTAATACGACTAAAAAGCTTTCTGACAAATAAAAAAAATTATATATCATTTGTAGGCGCTAGACACAAAACAAGTTTTACCTGAAATGACTTCTGAAATTTTGTGTTAATACACCATAAACCAAAGGATCGGAAACACAAGTTGTCGTTGATAACCACGTGACTATAAAATCCAACCACGAAGAGGTGCTTTGACCAGTGGCTGCCAGGTACAGCGCGCGGATAAAGTACGGTGACCATGAAAACAAAAGTACAACTAAAGCAGCTGCAATGATCCACGTCGATTTACCGTCTGGGGTGGGTTTTGTTGGTGACGTAAGACTTAGCGTTGGCTTTGAGGTAAATAATGACGTGAAAGTCCTTCGTGGTGGATTTAAAGTGTTGGTGCTCTCCTTTTTGATACCCCGCGCAGCCATTATGGAACGGCTGTTGTTGCGAGTTAACATGGCTCTGTTGTGCTTTACTGCTTGCAGCCGTGTCACCTTGTGATAAATGAAATTTGCTGACAAATTATACAGGATAAAATCGCAAATGGCAATCACTATTTCGGATATGGTCTACTTAGTCACCTACAGTAGGACCGCCAAAGTTTAGCAAAGTTTTTCTAAGAGCAAGCTCAGGATACTCATCTATATCCCCAGCTATAATACACGAGACGTTATAACACCGACACTCATCCAATTATCTCATGCCCTTAGTCTGATTACCGCAGGAGTTGCAGTGTGATGAATACGATGGAGATTTTCTTCGGCCGATTATTAAAATTAAACCATTGAGTTACACACGTATGATAAGTGTAAGGCGCTACAAACGTAAGGACAAATATAAACCTTACCTTGTATATGAGCCTATAAGAGCAAATAGTAGCGGCACAGGGCACCAGGTAAAGTAGAGAAGTGTAAAAAACTGTGAAGATCAATGCCGAACCTCCGATAGACCAACTAATGCTGCACTTTCGCCTCGATGGGGAGTACCTATTACGTCATCATATTTGTGATGTTATCATTACAAAAAATTGTGGGGAAAATTGCAAAACCTGTAGAGTCCAATTCCTATAAGCGGAGGAGCACACGCTAGAACCGCACTCCACCAAGAAAAGAAAATCAACAGCCGGACTTTACTCTTCTTTATACGTTTGCTGAACGGTGAACTCACGACGTGGTAGCGATCTAGTGCAATTCCAGCAACAGACAAGATCGATACAGTTTGAAATCTAAAAAAACATGTATTTTTATCTTTTCATATAATAGTATCACCATTACAATTAAATGTTGTAACTTTTTATCGGTGTACTATTCTGCATAAGTAATAAACCAAAAACTAAAAAGTTGTAATACATTGAAATTCAATGTTTCAGACAAATAAAACAAACATTACAAAATTAAAGCGCAAATGTAAAATCCAAATGGCACATGGTATTTCCTATAACTACTTCTTAAAGAAAACTTACACGGATGAATAGAATCCACATATTTGGCAGAACACTGAACCAAGTACCCATTCTTCAGTAACTGTTGAAACGAGTGTAAAGGGAATGGAAGTGGCGCAAGTTAGCACGTGACTTGAGCATAAAGACACCACCCACATATTTGTTACATTTTGCAGCTGCTTTTTCCGGTATACCAACCACACTATGGCGGCATTGATCACTAATCCCAAGACGAGAATAACTGAAATGATAAGAAGAAGATGATTATAACAGCAATGGCAAACGGTTATTTACATCCTGACCGTTGGAACTCGCAAGTAAAGAATTAATTCATGATTATTTTTTTACGGTAGATGCTGAGTTAAGCTGTGGAGTAGGTGGGTGTGGGGACAATGTATGCACAGTCGGTGGGTTTGCTTATTTGCAACTCACTGGACGATCTTCGAAACAAGCCTCTAGTTAGTTGGCAGCATTAACTCTTCGTCATAGTCTGACTGAACAAGTCATTATAGTTTAACGCATATTAGAGGCTAATTTCAGATAATATTCTAGGCTTACGATATGCTTTACTGAATATTGGTAAAAAATAAGTCAGATATAGGCTAGGTATACCCTGCTTAATTATTGTCAAAAAAAATATAAAAATCCGTGTTTAATACGTACCTGAATACAGCAAACATTGGATGACAGACGATGTTCTATCTCTTTGCCATGTCGCGCCAGTATTCGACGAATTTATCATCGTAGCCTATTATTGCTGCTGCTCTAACCTCGATCGACTAATTTGAAGTACACTCGCATTTCAAGTGTAGCGGGAACTACGCTAGAACTCCGCTCTTTGCCAAACAACTAAATGGTCCAAATCAACAACGGCCTACATAGCACTTGGATACAAAATCAAAATTTACGTTTGCGGCGACCCTTTGTAAAGCAATAAAGCGATCATTGTTTCGAATTAAATCTGCGAGTGTCGCGCGTCGAGATATAGAGTAAACTTAGTGATACCATAATCTGTAAACCGATCTCCTCTGCTGGAATTCGAATAACTCGAGTGCTATCTATTATGACGTCACACAAAAGCAAACAATTCGTTGTTGTTAGATGACAAAGTGCTTTGAGATCTAACATGACAATAAAGACACTGGAAAGATGGATTTTTTATAAGAAATATAGATTTGAAAGTAAAATAAATAGAAAATTAGACGGATTCGTATTTGGCTCTCCAATCTAAATATTTCTGGCAGAGTTTGCCAGAAGATGGTTTGGTGTGCTTCAAAACATCAAGAACGTCATTCGTCATGATGGTATCCAATGCAAAATCCGGCAATTGCTGAAAAGGGCAAAAGTATAGAAATACCAATGACATAGGATGAATTTCAATCATACCTCTCCATCTTTATGGTTTTCAAGCGTTTGGAATATCTTCCGAACAACTCGCATTGCCGCCTCCTTGCACACCAACTTCAAATCCGACCCAGAGTAGCCTTCAGTGCTCTGGATATAAAGAAACAGCTAAAACTCAAAGATACGAATAACCCACTAGAAAATATACCTGAGCCAGAGCAGAGTAGTCCAGTCGTGTGTTGATGACAAGACCACCATCTTTATTACAAGGAGGTAGGAATCTAAACAGAGTAACAAAGTGTGAGACCTTCTACTGATTGCATACAACCACATATTGTTCAATTTTGACAAAACATATAATTCCCATTTATTGTCAGGATGGTTAGATCAGACAGTAAGCATATTGGCCGACATGCAAAAAGGTTGTTAATTGAAACCAGCCACTAGTTAGTCGGTTGCGTCCTTCTCCATGGCACTTACTGGACATCACCTGAACTCAATGTATTATGGGGTTGAACTAAACCAGCAAAGACACATAAGCTATATAAAATACACTTCAATGCTCCAGTTATCTGTCAGCAAGAGTTTATCAGATTGCCCACACGATAGCACACCCCATTTTATTAATCCTGGGGATAAATCATAAATATCCCAACCTATTGTTTCATGGAACTGTACCAAATGTGCAATCCGCAAAAATGTTAGTTGTTTTGTTTAGTTCATTTAGACACTCATTAGCATAGAATTATCCTGTCTTCTGCACCTTCAAGCTACTGACACATTATTAAACAGCGGATGTATGTATCCTGGCAGGTTGGAATAGCCAAAAGAATTAATATTAAACAAAGGTTATTGTGATATCACTTTTGCGGTCATGCTTACAGTCCAGTTGCTGGAGTTCTTTTGTTGTGCTATTTTGTAAACCCAATATTTTTCACGAGGTTGAGTCTATCTTTGAAGAGCCTTACTCACAGAAACTTCAACCACATGCAACTTTGTCCAGCATGCTACCACGAAGTTATGTAAATGAACTGCAATCTATTTCTATCAAGAAAATGAAATATATTGAACCTGGAGAACATGGACAATCTGGCTTCATATGTTGGCAAATCAACTAAGATTCTTTTTTCCAGCCGTCGGAGCATGGCATGATCCAGTTCCCTAAATTACAAGGTAAAAATTAGAAAAAAAATTGCGGAAAAGGTTAAAACATTCATTAATAGTAAAAAAGTAGCTTGTATAAAACACAGGTTTCTGGTAATCGCGCCACTAAATCTTCTTAAATAATTTTAGTTTTTCGCAACCGGCCACTAAAGCTTCTTATATAATTTCAGTTTTTTTAATTTGTCCAACTATGCATCCAGACTAATTGTTACTTCCGCGGGTGGAGTAACGGGGTTGCTTTGGTTTGAAAATAACTCGTATCGAATAAAAGAACAGACAGTTTGTGTCCTCGAATTATAATTGGCGATCGGAGTTCAAACGGTTACAGATGCGGAACGGAGGGGGCAGGGACGATATGGGGGTGATACAGGGACGATATGGACGGAGATGTTACGCAGTGGGGATGATACGGAGGGATGATACGGAGGGATGATACGGACGGAGATACGGGGATGATACGGACGGAGATACGGGGATGATACGGAGGGATGATACGGTTTTCTGTAAATTAAAAATAAAGAAACCAAAATCAATAATTGACGGGTGTACGTATGAAATAGTAAACAATTACACTCACCAAACTTTGGCTTTAGAACCGGAACGGAAAATACACGGTATCGGATAAATTACTGTGCTGCAGACTGTACGGTGACTAAATCAAAAAGGAAGCATTTTCTAACACGCGGTCGGGTATAGATATGTAACACAAACTCCCATTGTGACGTAATTTGGTTGTGATGCAATTTATGATTTATCATAGACATCAATAAAACATTAATGGGGTCGAGATATCTTACATCCTCCCCCGCCAAAAATGGAAAAATGCGTCATCAAAGCAGTTTCAATTTTTTTACACAAAGAAAAGATTCGAGGCACATTTTTAACGAAGAATAAAAAACAAAAAAAATATACACAATATATACAATAAGGCGTAACGCCGTGCCAGGTCATGGGGCGCTCCTCTCTCGCTCGCTCACGATCACGCAAAGTTTTGCGATAGGCCGCTTCATTAACCCAGCGGCAGTCTTCACTTCGACGCTTCTAACGATCCCATGTTTGTCATGAAACAAGCTGTTCACGCGGCCTAGAGGCCATTGTCCTCGAGGGGCGAAATTGTCCACAAGGAGTACAACATCTCCTTCAGCAACATTGTCCTTTCGCTCGTGCCATTTCTGTCGAGAGATTATTGATCGAGGGTACTCTTGGATCCAGCGTTTCCAGAACTCGTCAGCGAGATACTGGACAACTCGGTAGCGTCTTCGGGTCATAGCAATCTGTACTACGTGTCACTGTCGGTGGCGGAGTAATTGTAGGGTTGATTTTCAGAAGGTGATTCGGTGTCAGCGGTTTTGTCGGGATAGTGATGTCGAATCTGAACTCGTCGTCTTGGACGCACCAATTGATTCCCAGAACACGTTCATGTACTTCTCCTCCTAGCGGAATATCTTGAATCACCTTTGCTCGATCATCGGCCGGAACGGATTCCATCACAGCGAACACTAGTGGATAGCCACTTCGTCAGTTTAAAGCCACCCATTGAAAGTAGATTACGTAAATCCTTCACCAGTTGGATGCCGGCTTGATCATCAACGGCGGTTACGAGGCAGTCGTCCACATAAAAGTTATTCTTTACAACTTCGGCCCACTCGTGGATGAAAAAACTTGCCAAATTCTCTGGCAGTTTCGCGCAGGCAGAAAGTTGCGCAGCACGGTGACGAGCGGGCGCCAAACAGGTGCACTTTCATGCGGTGCGGAACGGGTGATTTGGTCAGGTCGCCTTCTGGCCACCACAAGAATCTCAGAGCGTCACGATCCTTTGGGGCAACCAGTACTTGATGAAACATTGCTTCTATGTCGGATACGATAGCCACGCGTTCTCTGCGGAATCTCATCAACACCCCTACCAGCGGGTTCACTAAATCAGGGCCCTTCATCAGCTTGTCATTTATAGATTGTCCTTCGCATTTCGCCGCACAGTCATACACGATACGAACCTTACTTGGTTTCTTTGGGTTAATTACAGGGTGATGCGGGAGGTACCATAACTTGTTGGTAGTATTCACTTCGTCCTCTGGCACTACTTCTGCGTACCCATTGTCCAACATCATCGTCATGTATTTCGTATACTTTACGGAAAAATCGACATCTCTCGCCAGTCGCTTCTTCAAACTTGATGAGTCTGCTCCTTGCCATTGGCAGGCTATCCGGTAAAACGGTGCTGTCGTCTTTCCATGGCAGCGGAAGTTGGTAGTGGCCTTCAACTCTTTCAATTCGGCGCGTCATTATATCGTAAGCCATGACGTCTTCTTTTGAGTACTTCATGCCAAACTCCGACGCCTCCTTGTGGCTTCGAAGCCACCACATCAATGTTTCCACGTCGTCGGTTGCAGCAGTATCCGGAGGAGGGGAACACATCACCAACGTCATTGATCAGTAAATTCTTTATAACTTCGTTACTTCCTGAGCCTGCTGTGGCCTGAAGTAAGAATCCGGCTGCGCCCTCTTCGTTCGGCGAGCTGTCCAGTGACGGTCCTTTTAACAGCCAGCCTAAAGGGGTCCGGATAGCGTCCGGCGTCTCCCGTGGATTTGGTGCGAAGCGACTTTCCAGGCACCGGTGTGCCATTGCGTTGTCGTTGCCGATCAACAAGCATCACTTCACCATCGGGAATTTGTGGCAGGTCCACTCCACGAAGGGTACTTATATCGGTTTAGTTTATTGGGCTCTGGAATCTTGCTCGGTGTAGCGGGAATTTCCTTAATGAGCGCAACGTCGGGCAGGTTAAGCTCTTCGCCGCCAGCAAGCGGAAGAACAGTTAACGAGACGGAAGTCGTTTTAACATTGATCGGTTCGGAAGTAGTCATTGTACACAGGTCAAAGTTCGCGGCGCGACCAGTCGGCGTAGCTTGTAACTGATCGGCCAGTCGACGGTCACAGAATGTGCGGTTCGCTCCGGAATCGAGAAGAGCGTACACTCTCGTCTCTTTGCCTCCGCTTCTAACGCGTACGGGGACAATGTCTAAATATGCGGAAGTCGGTACCACGGTGTTTTTCTTAGCGCTAAGCGAGTGCATGCATGCTTTAACGGTCGTGTTGCTCTCAATTCGGTCTGCGGGTCTGATGATCCATCTCGGGTCATGGAGCAAGGTGTGGTGGAAGTTGCCGGTGCAACCTTCTACACTGCATTTGATTTTATGTGGGCATTCTCGCACGGAATGGCCTGCCTTTAGGCATTTAAAGCATAGGCCGCATTCCCGGGTTACGCGCTTACGTTGCTCGTACGATTTATCCTTGAAGTCGCGGCAGGCGCCAATCAAATGTGGTTTCTTGCAGACAGGGCACTGCAGCCCGGACGGTTTCGGAGTGGGAGCGGCAGCAGTGGGAGATTCGGCAGTCACGTTCACGTTATAAGCCGACACTTTCGGTTTTCGTGCGGTAGTTACTACAGGATTTGTGGACTTTAGCAGTAAACACTTTCCATACACAGAGTTAGCTTCGCGACTCTGTTCTCTAACGAAGTTAGCAAAGTCTTTAAAAACAGCTACCGCACCTGTTTTGTCCTGTATACTCAGCGACTTGGATATCCATTTCTTTCTCAGTTCTAATGGCAGCTTGTTGACCAGCGTCGATATGAAGCCAACAGAGTCTACCGTCGATTTTACCCTTGTCTTTTCCAAGGACGCGCAGCAGTTTCGGAGCAGAACGGCCAATTTCTCCAGCGCTTCGGGGTCATCTGCGGGCACCCTCGGGAATTCCTGCAACAAGCTCTCGCACCGTCGTGCTATTATATGGGGTTGACCATATCTTTCGAATAATTCTTGCATGGCCGTTTCGTAGCCATCATTTTCGTAATTATCTACGGAGTTATGCTTAATTTTCTCACAGACGGGCTCTGTGCAATGTTGGAGTAGGTATACTAATTTTAGGTCGTATGAGTCTACTTTGTCGGCAATATGTAGCTGGTATCGGTTGACGAAGGACCAGTAGTCCATCGGATCTCCATTAAATTTTTGTACGATTGGTTTGGGTAGAAAGCGTTCACCTACCTCTTGGTGGTTTACGTGACGGAGTGGTGAATCTCGTCGGATACGAGTCGGTGATAGCTGTGTACGTCGTTGTTGATTGCGCGTTGGGGAGCGATCAGCATATCGGGACGGTCGGTTCTGATGCTGTGTTGTCACGTGTTCTCTTTCGTCGTTCACCCGGATGTCGGACGGAAACGGTGGCAAATGACGTTCGGTTAAGGGAAGATGTGACAGAGCGCTGTCCTTCGGGCGCACAACGGGCGGGGCGTACAGAGTAGAACGTTGTGGTGGCTGCGCTGCGGTCGGTGTTATCTCGTTGCGTGATTGTTCAGTGGATGTAGTCTGCTCTAGAAGCGGTGTCGTTGAGCCAGCATATTGGCGGGTTTGAACTTCGTTGTGTCTGGCCTCAGGAAGGGATGCTTCCTCCCATGCCCTAGCTTCAGCTTCAGCCAATTCTAGTTTTCGCCGGGATTCACGGTCGGCGAGTTCCTCTTGTAATTTTCTTTCTCTTTCAACTGCTTCAGCGAGCAGTTTTCTTTTATGTTCCTCTGTTTCAGCGAGCAGTTTTCTTTTATGTTCCTCTGTTTCAGCGAGCAGCTTGCTTTCTTCTTTTCTCTCTAAGTCTTGTTGTCGCACAAGCCTAGCAAGTTCAAGCTTTACCTTGCTATCTTTTAGCTTAAAGCTGCGCATCGAGCTTGTAGTGCTTACAACGCTTACTGACTCGTGTTTTTCATCGAGTGGTGTGGTTGAATTAGGTGGTGCTGGTATCTGCTTGGCTTCTTCAATGCCTGGCTGCTTGGCTTCTTCAATGTTGTCCAGCCATTGTTCTACGCGGTGTTCTGGTTGGTTATCCATGGTCGAGAGGTGCGGTGCGATGGGTTTGATCAGTTTGCTCAGTTTGAAAACGATGTTACTTCCGCGGGTGGAGTAACGGGGTTGCTTTGGTTTGAAAATAACTCGTATCGAATAAAAGAACAGACAGTTTGTGTCCTCGAATTATAATTGGCGATCGGAGTTCAAACGGTTACAGATGCGGAACGGAGGGGGCAGGGACGATATGGGGGTGATACAGGGACGATATGGACGGAGATGTTACGCAGTGGGGATGATACGGAGGGATGATACGGAGGGATGATACGGACGGAGATACGGGGATGATACGGACGGAGATACGGGGATGATACGGAGGGATGATACGGTTTTCTGTAAATTAAAAATAAAGAAACCAAAATCAATAATTGACGGGTGTACGTATGAAATAGTAAACAATTACACTCACCAAACTTTGGCTTTAGAACCGGAACGGAAAATACACGGTATCGGATAAATTACTGTGCTGCAGACTGTACGGTGACTAAATCAAAAAGGAAGCATTTTCTAACACGCGGTCGGGTATAGATATGTAACACAAACTCCCATTGTGACGTAATTTGGTTGTGATGCAATTTATGATTTATCATAGACATCAATAAAACATTAATGGGTCGAGATATCTTACACTAATTAATGAACTTTGTTTCAACATACCGCATGCAGTATATTAAAAAGTTTTCACTTAATGGTTGACATGTAAAATGTTTTATTTCCGGTATCTTGTTACCTAAAAGTGGACCACAAGACAGAAGTTTACATGAATGAAACCAGTCACCTTACTTTGATCATGACACTTAATTTACTTTACCTGAACAATATGAAATTTAATGAACTTGAATAAAAAATGTAACATGCTTATATTTGAAATGTAATAGCTCAGAAAACCCAACAGGCAGATGTTAAAGCCTTGCATGATACTACCACTTAGGTGTATCCAATCATGGGATCAACTATCTCACCAATCAAGGCTACCCACCACGGCAAGTTAGATGCGGCCAGCACAAACACAAGGTCATCACTCCTAGCAAGTCCATCCATCTGCACCAGAAGCTCAGTTTTCATTCTCCGACTTCCTTCATGTTCCCCTCTAGTTTCACAATGGAAATTAATAACCTGATTACACAGCTATTATAAAACAAGGTCAGTACATTTACAGGGTGTGTTATTGAAACATACTGGCTATAAAAGTAGTCGCAAAAAATTGTATATCATATCATAACAGAAAATAGATTGGTTAAAAAATTAGGTTTAAAAAACTAAAACTAAAATTTGTTTATTTATTTCTTTAAAAAAAAAGATTTTATTTTAAGGGTAGGTGTGTTAAAGCTCTTTTTTATACATATGTTCTGAAACTTTTTACTTATTAAATATAAAACAAGCAATTTACCCCGGCCCGGAACCCCGCTGACTCATAACTGATTCGAGCTCATCGAGGAAGATGGTGGACGGGGCGTGGAACCGAGCAAGCTCGAATAATACTCGAACCTTCATGGGGAGAATACAAAATTTAAATGGTTAAATGGCATGATTACGGAACACATTGCAAAAATTTGTATATTACAAGATGTCAGTATATGGGTGGCACATGAGAACCAATTTATTATGAGTCTCATAATAAGTTTGAGTGAGTTTTTACAGTGTTAAGTCTGAGTATGACAACACACTTCTGCGGCATGTAGCCAAAAATATAGCGAACAACTTTGAGTCAATACATAACCATACACAACTACACATAATAAACACATACAGGTTGAACGATGAAGAAACTAAAGTGGTCAATAAATCATCAAAATATAAAACATTAAATTAAGTTGAAGATAACTCACCAATTTCTCCGAGTCACCCCTCCATTTACTGACTATGGATGAAGCAGAGATATTGAAAAAGGTTGTGTTGCATTCAGTAGCCACTGCTTTTGCAAGCATAGTTTTTCCAGTGCCAGGAGGTCCATACAGTAATATTCCTTTCCATGGAGTCAAAATTCCAGTGAAAAGTTGAGGATACTGTATAATGAGTTGATTTAAATTGATAAGTGGGTTTAAGGGAATCTTTGCAATGACAAAATTAAAACAGACTTAAATGATGGTCTGCCATACCATATGTCTATAACTATATTTTGCTATGTTTTGGTTGACAAAGTTAAAACACTGGTCTTCATCTGAATAACAATTGACTAACAATAGGGTTTACAGAGATAATACATTGTGTTCTATATAAAAGAAAAACTGTTTTAGTTGTACAATCAAGTGGTCTGACACACATCTACTGAGTAATATACCAGGACGGGGGAATATATTCTATAAATGTTATGTCAATTGAGAACAACATTGGTGTGTCTTCATTTTTTTATCAACAGACTGTTATTGATGTCAATTAAAACGATTTGTTTTACATTATCTACATTATAGTCAGTTAACAGACTAAAATCAGTGTAATGAAATCTGTGGTTTAACCAAATTAAATTAATAAAATGTACAATTAATACAATTACCTTAATTGGGTAAACAACTGCTTCTTTAACCAGTGATTTGGCATCATCTAGTCCAACTATATCACTCCATTTCACATTTGGATCATGAAGATAGATATCACGTGATATGACAGTGGCAAGCTCACGCATTTCGTGATTGAACCCAACAAAACCACCTGCAGAAGATAGAACAAAATACTGTGATAAAAATATCTATTTAAACAGATATTAGACAATATACATATATATATGTTTAATCATGTAGTGGGAATGAAGGGAGTTTTTAAAAGCTTATGTTTTATTTTAATAAATAGTCCAAACGCTTTACTCTACAGTCATTTTTGGAACCTTGGCTACTTTTTTAACATGGTTATTTAGAAAGTCGGTCATTTAAGTAATCAACAGCAATTTTTTTTCTGCAAAGTTATCAAAGCAAAGTGTTTTTAAACATTTTAACATTGCTTTTGCAAGCACAAACTAATGGGATGATACTTAAAGGTTATCCATGTAAATGGGAAAAGGCATTATGCAACACCACATGTTGTTTTATATCAAAGAAAGTGGATGTAATTGTTACTTACCAAGTGGTTTGACCATCCTATCTGTCTGGTTTGTCATGATATCATTAGAAGCTCCCCGTATAGCGTCACTCAACATTGACCGAACATCGACAATTTCCTGTAAGTATCACACAGTATGAACCTTACTGCAAGATCTTATGTTTTGCAGAAAAAGATACAAATTTTAAAACAAGTACTTCTACCAATGGATGGCCTGTTCAGAATATAATCGTATACAAGGTTGATTTTAATTTAAATAGTATGACATCTAAATCTAAGTATAATAGTAAAACATCTAGATTTGGATTTAAATGGTGCATTTCACAAACTAATGAAAAAGTTAAACAATAAACAGAATTACATAAGTACGATCTAAGACATAAAAAGTTCTTCACAACCAAAATCATGTTATTGGTTTAGATACTTGTGCCTAGAAGTTGTAGATAAAAAGAACACCATATTACTTGTATACTTAAAGTATTTTGTGCGGTGCACTGTATAGAAAGTAATAGAAGCATAACATAATAAAAAATGACTCACTTTTCGATTCCTATCTGTCTTTTTCTCATCTTTAATGGCAACAGAAGACACAGTGAGACCCAAATCAGCTGCTTTTACAGTAATACTCTCTGATGTAGACTCAATGGTTGATTTTGAAATGTCTAAAAGCGTGGATTTGAGAAGTAAAATGCAAGTCTCGATGGGTAAGTGCGATGTTATTTGCATATAAGGTCATTAGTGGTACGGTTTTGTTTGAAACAACCATTTGTCAGGGATAACAATGATAAATTCTCTATCACAATGATTACCTTACAACTTATCGGACCACAACCTACATCCTGTGAATTTTACTCCACCTGTCAGTATGCAAGAGACTTGTCTATTGTCTCTTAACAATAAGAGAATACTTTAAACACACACCACTGTTTTGTCGCTGAGTTTGTTTTTTCTTTGCATCCCCTCCAGACCCAGGTCTTCTCCTCCCTGGAGCACTCTGATTTCCATTCGATATCCTTGGCAGTGATGTGGGGTGGTCGGATGACGGGACCGACCTGGGTGGTAAAAACAGGGTGGACGTTAGCATGGTCAGCATTAGCATAGATGGATGGATTGGTCTTTTTACACACTACATATCAGAAACAAATTAAAACCCATGTGTTACCATTATTTTTATTCTAATATTCACATTTTATGGTGATAAAATTTTGCACCTCTTGGCAAAACAGGTTTACCCATATGCTAACAATGGGTAAATTTACTTATTGCTGATGGTGAGAATACATGGTTTATAGTTATACATTGCTGTGTCTAGTTGGTAAATATTTATCAATTAAAAAGGAAATTTAACCTTCTTGGACGTTGACCTCTTGCTCTAACATCTGCACTCGCTATCTTTTTGGTGATTTTCGGATGCTTTTGAAACTTGATATAGTAATATGATTCATATTCTTGCAAGATATTATCCAGATCTACATTATCACAAACCTGTAAAATACAAGTTTTCGGTACTGCATACTTATTCATTTGTCAGGTATTTTATTTCAATGTTAAATTAGTACAAGTACCACGATCTGCAGAAAGTCATAATGTCTCGCTTGTGGTCTCCTGTCAATTAACCAGCCACTTAGCTCTGATTTAGCATGTCAACTAGTCAGCATCAAGATTGTAGGATTGCTGTGTGCTTGACGGAAGCACTTAACATATTTTGCTGGAGTAAATTACATACAAAACACTGAAATGGTCTATAGGGAGAATTTTTATCAAAAAAATGCATGTATTTTAACACCTCAGAACAGATCGGTTGGGAATAATCAGGAATATCTACATTATACATACACTATACACACCTATTAAAATACAAAGTAATGTCACCTGCCATCTATTTAAACTTAGGTTGGCCTCTTTTTCAAGTGCAGTAGCTGCTTCAATGTAGCCATTATCTGACAAATGTGAGAGAACAAGAACTAGAAGATTCCGTTTTCGATTTTCCTGTCGCAGATCTTCCTACAAAGTAAATAAATTATGATTTGACTGTTTGATAATATTGTTTAATTTATTATTTTTTTATTTAATATTAAGTTATCACTACGAATACAGCTAAACCACATTGCATAAATCTATTTAGGAATCATGGATAATGTAATCGGCAAAAAAATATCAAAATTATTAAGCAATTAAAACTTGAATAAAATATTTCATAACCATACATTTTGCTTGGTGGGTTAGTGCGTCGCAATTTGAAACTGGTTGCTAACTAGTTGGTTATGCTCCTAAGCAAGGCACTTAGCATATATTCCCTGAACCCAGTAAAACACAATCATGTACGTAGTATGCAACAAGGGATAATTGGTTTATCATATACAACACACTGTAATAGCTCCGGTAACCAAACGATTGGCGCGAGGTGATCTGACGATTGCCTATGTGTTAACCCCCTTGGTTTTACCATTCACGGGGATAAAGATGAATATCCTATCCTATGGTAATTTTGAATGTCACAGTCAAACTAGGTATATTTAAAAAGTCTACTTACGGATTCCCGAACACTGTTGGCAGTTTTTATAGATTGGTAACTTAGTTCCAAAGCCATTAAAACTATCTATTTACAGATGACTACTAAAGTGCATGAAATATGGTTTCTAGATTGTGAAACTATGTAACTTTAAAGTAGTGATGCTGCAGGCAAACTTGTAGTTAGGGAAGCTACTTTGATAGAAATGGTATAATAAATATATCGAGCTTTCATAGAAATAAAATTAAAAAACTTAAGACTTACTTTCATTAAAACCGAAGGGTACGTTCGTGTAGCGAAATGGTTAACGAGACGAATACATTTAAAATTTGTATCTTATTGATGATCTTCAGTTCCCATCTTCGGTTTTAAGACTTTATTGCAAAAGTAAAAAAACAACGAATAATCATGCGGCCGAATGATGAACATTCACACGGGCAATGGTCGTGTTATTTTAGTAAAAAGCGAATCCCTAATCCGTCAAACTACAAAGGCCTGGGTAGGTAAAAACTACAAAATGCCGTATACATATTTAAAGCAGCCAGCAGCCGTTGCTTATTGGCGGACAATGGCATAAACCAAAAAGTTCATAACTTTTTAAGTTTATGATCGCCATCTGCCAGACGAAATTCAAAAGCCTCAATCAGATTTTGCTCGACCAGATGATATACAACATATACAACACTGTGCGAGAGAGCATAAATAACAAATGTCTAAAGATATCACACAAAACAGGTAAGTCAATGGAGCGGAAGCAGAAGGAGATTTCCAAGCTTATAAAATACGGCGCCACATAGTTTAATCTTCCGTCACACCAAATTATCAAAATTGTAAGCCGTCTGCAAACGCAACAGAGAATTAAAAGATATTTTGCGATGGTTGGGTTTGACATGCAAATGGTAATGCTTTGATATCGCTAAGACATGCACGCCATGTAATTGTTACAAACACGGTAGAGAAAATAACTGCCATTTTGCCGTTCAGATTAAGGCACGTTATCGACACAACAATTAACTTCATTTAACGTTTAATGCAGTCAACACACAATTACAACAACTATGTGCAGTGGAAAATGGAGCATAAAGGCCAACGGTACTAGAAGATGAACTGCAGTACACCACCGGGATTAGCATATAATTTTAACCATCTAGTCTTTAAAAGAAAACAATCCCAACCGGGTTCTTTAAATTCATTTTATTTCAAACTACCCGGTCCAAACTAACACACAGATATTTACTGAGAACGAGATATCAAATCGGGTAGCAACAACAATTGTGAATTATCGTGATCAAGATAAGCCAAACCAAAATTTTTGATTGAATTTTATCTGACATGGTGTTTATGTGCAGTGGCCTGTTTTGAAGTAAACATTTGTTGATATGTGAGTTGCTTGAGTTTGAAGTTTAATTGGTTATTTTGTATCGTTTGTGAAATAAACGTTATTTTCCAACTTAAGGAAACGGGGTGGGTAATCAACAATCACACTGCGGGTTAAATGCCTACAAACACTTACCGCAGGAACCAGGTAGGCTATGCTGACTGACAACCGTACGTATTCTAATTCCCATAGCGTTTTGACATTTATGTCCACAGCGTCCAGGACCAGAGCAGTGTAAAGTCTAAATAAAATGTAGACTTCGATTTCTTTAGCCAAAGTACTTGATTAAAACGCATTTTATTGTCACAGAGCTGAAGAAATTTTACAACAAAAAGAACAAATAACAAACAAAAATCACATGTGTGCGGAAATGAACAACGCAGTTGTTCCAAAATATCACCTTTTCTTTTTCATCATTTCACTCACTACTTCTCTGAAACTGGACCGGCGAGTTTTTTCCTTGGCCGGGCCTATTTTCGGTGACGTAGGAGCAGAGCACGTGACTACTTCCGCTTCAGTGCTCAGTATCGACGACAACGAGGAACTGGAAGCGCGAAAATAAATCGGACCTTGCTCGTCACTCGAGTCGACGTCTTCAATCTGGTCCTCAGTAATGGATATGGAAGGACACGACTGGAGACTAGAAGTGCTTCCTAAATGCCGAGTGGATGAAGATGTCTTGAAGAAATGGCGAAGGATGTTTTGTGTCGGACTCTTTTGTTTCACTTGCTGTGGGTGGTGGGGACTTTTACCTCGTTTCAACAGAGGGGAGATGGGGCTGTTCCCGTTCCACGACTGTTTTTCATCGATGTGCATATTCGGGAAGAACCGAAAGCGCGATCCTGACGGGGAAGTTAAAATCGGTGCAGATTGTGGCGGCCGGTTAACTGGGAGTTCCTTCTCCGGACCCTCCCCGTCCGACTTCAACGTCACTGTCAAGTTTTTTTTATTAAGCGACGTTTTTCGTTCGCGCGTCATCGTGTGAGCGGAACTTTGAGATGTTTTTCGTTTAAAATGACTCGACTTTCTGAGGGAGGTGGTTCTTTGGAAGGACGAATTGATTTGACAAAACTCGTCATCTTGTGAAGACACTTCATCAGCACTCAAGTAATCACCGTTATCTGCCAAGTGCACGTTTCCTAATCCTTTATTAATTGAATGAGTTTGACTTTTCGGGCTCGATGGAGCAGAACCCAATTCGCTAAGCGTGCCCACGGAGTTACACTTGGAGGATAAGTTTTGATGTCTCTTGAAGAGCGATTCACCTTTACGTCTTCCCCAAATGTCACTATTGCCCCCCGAATGTTGCTGTCGCTTGTAATGGTCCTTTATCATGAGCGCAACTTCCTTCAGACTAGGTCGTCGTGATCTGATTCCTTCCTTCGCTCGAGCAGTCGTAATGTTGTTCGTTCTTACTAGTCGAAAGACGCCCTTAAACAACTCATCCGCTTCCTGGTAGGATTCGGCGGCGGAGGTTTCGGCAAATGTACATGCAGTTACAGTATCCGCCATTTCTGCACCCTCAACGTACTTCACTTCCCTGGACAAAAAGATATAAAAATGGATGCCAAAAAATGTATTGGTTTAAATAAAGCTGTAAAATGTATAATTTTTAAATAATACTACACGAAACGTGTCGACGGAAGCGTAACAATTTAACACGCTTTCTGTAATTAAAAAAATACTTATGATTTCTCATATATCCTTAAAAACCCTTTAGTTACCTAAATGGAATCCAGTTACCTGAGATGGTCCAAATCAGATTTGTTCCCCACCAGCACTAGAGGGATTATTTTCTCATCTCCGATTTCGTTGTAATAACCTCGTATCTCGCGTAATAGCGAGCACGCGTGGTCAAATGAGGATCGATCGCTCACACTAAAAACGATGACGTAAGCATCAGGGTGTGACGTCATATTGGACAGGTACTTTTGTAGACTCTGATGAATGTACGTGAAATGAGTAAGAGCAATTATTCGGTGATCATTTACAGCCGACCGGGCATCTACGTATGTGAATTTAATACTTTAATCCAAAATGTAATAACTCTTCTACTGCACGGTTATTTGTCAAGCCGCCCAATTTGCTGGTTCTATTTGAAGAACTCCAAATCACGTTTTAATCAATGTCATAAGCAGCACTCTACAAATGTACGGGAAGGAAGCGAAAATACTTGCTGGTACAAACCGCCCGCGTGTCTTATATTTGCAGATCGGTAATGGGTTCTTTACTTTGCTGTTAACAGACAGACTGTTTGTTCACGGCGAATGTTAGAAGCATTAATTTATGGGAATCTTTGATTTATGGGATTCTCGTCAGCGGTCACAATGTCACCAAAAAACGCTTTGTTGAAATCCTACAATCTGTTTATATATATCATGTTGTACTCTGTGAAGTATCGTGATTTATTGTAGAATCTCGACAAATATGATCAGCTCCAAAGGTCAAAAAAGTTCAAATTCCTTGTAAGTATATGCAACACGAACAATGTAAAGTAGCCGATTACACTGGTCATGTGGCAGGCGGTGTGTGTAATAAGCTTGGGATTAAAAGTTCCATGGTGAAGAGAAATCGATGAAATTTGTTCTGTTGGGCGGATATCATAATTGAGCCTGCGGTCGATATGTTGATTTCGTGTAAACGGATATAGAATGCAACTCTACATTGGCATTAACATTTCGTAATGTCAGACTAATTTATGCATGACATGCCGACTTTCTTTGTGAGGTGTATAATACTAGGTTTAGGGTTTTCGGTGTGAACATATAATAAATAATAAACATAGTATAGACTCAATTCTACATATACCACATTGCGTAACTACTGTGCGTGGCTAATGTACCACTGGTACGGTACAGGCGTGTGATCAATACCAGACCACCCGTAGGAAAAATGCACTGCGAGTTGAACTTACCATGCAGGGAAGGGCATCACATATCTCCGCTGTTATCCACTCGCCTGATAAATTCACTTCTTGTTGGTACGTTATCTCTGTGGTAAATGGTTTATCAGTACAGGCTATATACGGCTAGTAAAATCAATCTGCAGCAAGATCGGTTTAAAATAGATTTATTGGCCTTGTCGCGGTCTAACGCGACGATATTGAATTTCGGGAGTGCTGGTAAAAATGGTCGGCCAATGCATCGCGTCATTGCATGTTGTTGAGTAATCCGCTCAAAACTGATGGTGGTCGCTTTTGTCCTTGGGCAACGTACATTACGGATGTTGCTCCAATCCAGCGGAATCTTGTTTTATATTTGATTATAATCAACATCAACAGTGGGCACGACTATCGGACTTTAACATTAATAAATTCTTCAGCATTCGAAATCTACCCACGATCTAGTCGGCGATAACCGTAAATAAAAATGTCAAAGCAACTTGAATCGGTAAAACCAGGCTTTTTCAAATATTGCAAATATAGATTGTGTCATTTTAGTTCATTTAGTCAGTTATGCTCGAAGTACAAAGTTGTCAAGCAAATTGGTCAGTGTAATTTATTACGGGACGACCATTTGCCGTAAAGGATCTTTATAGTATACGATAATTAGCGGATTCAATACGAAACTATGAAATTGTATTGCAAAATTATAATTTTTTGGCGCCGTTCTGCGATTACAGAAACCATGAGTGACCGTTTATTGCTGGAAAGGTAAGAATTTCGGTTTAGCACAAGTGGAAAATTAGCCATATATATAACGACCGCGTCTGAAGGTTAAATTGCTAAGTTTTTGCGTATTTGGCTAAGGAATTTTAATTAAAAGTAAGAAACACACCTCTCCCGGACAGATACTCTCCAATGAACCGCTTCGTCAAAAACCGCACGATCAGAGCTGCAAATATAAAATACTTAAGTTACATTAAGTTATTGATACTATAATTTGTTTCAGCATAAGGTACCGACTGATATGAAGATATCATTTTGTTTTGTGTTGTTGGTTCAAAGCTCGCATATTGACCAATGATGCTACAAAGCCTATTTTACAGGCGGTTAGTTTTATTAGCAAACTTGTTGATCGCACTGGCAGCAGAGGGATTATCTTTAATTTCAAAGCTTAAGTTTTAAAGCAGCGATTTGTTCACGGCGGGAGGCGAAATATTTGGGCAGATTACGGTCAATTTACTGCGAACATGACCTGTGTTTTCGACAGGATGTTCAAATCAATTTCTCTATCTATTTGTAACGGCCTTGTCGCTTAAGTGGTCAACGATATATCAGTTTAATAAAGTGCTAATGACCGCCTTTAAATTATCGGATTTATCTCACCGCAGCACCCTGTCAAAATGTCCGTTAAAACCACAGATTTAAATTTTATCTTTTTGCCCGTTTAAGACGTCAACCGAGAGGCTTATCTCGCACATCGAACATCCAACCGAAGTAACTTTTAATGACAGCTTTTCAAGTAAAGCCTTAGCTGCAGTAAAGCCTTTTTATGAAGTCAAGTCTTTATATACACCTTACAGGTTTACTAATACTGCAAACAAAATGCAGTTAAAAACTCACCGGATTTGCCGACTCCTTTGGCTCCCCATATGACAAGTTTCATTAACCTAGGGTCGCTAACCTGTTGTGTTCCTCGCATGTCACAGATAAGAATTACCACTCACATAAAACACTTCCTAGCTAAGACAACAGTAGTCAAATTAAGCACTATAGCAAGCAGGGCAATTTAGACCGGGCCAATCAACTGCCTTTCTCTCAATTGTATAACTAACTTCGCTAATTAGCGTCAATATCGTTTCACGCTTGCAGCAATTCCCCCGGAGGCTGAAAATGGCCATCGACTGTTGTGGCACCGACACAGGCCACCAGTCGACAATGCAGCTCGATGTTTTAACACTTCTCCAGTTTCCCAACACGACAACAGTGGGAAAAAAGATATTTGCGCAAGAGCCTTTTTTATACGGCGCGCTTTTTTATCCGAAGCACGCGCCAAACAGCGTCGACAATAAAATCGGTTTACAATAATTCTACTTGAACTAAACAATAATCATTGTGCGTTGCAAAACATGGTCATGGATTGTGCAATTGCGTCAACGGATTTACCATACTTTCTTTTGTTGACAAGCACAAACCAGTAAGAATACGATTTATAAACCGGAGGATTTTCCTGACAAAAATCTGACAGCGCTCTACGATAAATACAGTGTAATGATGAGTAAGTTGAAGTATGCAATACGATGATGACACCCTACGAAAGTTAAAATACAAAGACGAAAATAAAAGAAGTTGAAAGTTTGGGTTAGAGATGGGCACCGATGACACTCTTTATAAAACGCTACAATGGATGATTGACATTAAACAAAATTAAAGATGGTATAGGGTAGATCGGTTAAAGTTTGTGTCCATGACCCGCCAGTGGAGTTAACGATGATTCGTTTAATAATACCACATGATCTAGACTTGCTCTTTAGATTATCTTGAAACTAATAACGTCTTCTTGAATCAATCAATGTCAGTGTATTATTCAAGTATACACGTGATCAGATGTGGATGACTTCGAATGAACCGGGGGTCCGGACACGCCGTAAAACGTTCCACCCACGATACATACATTATTTCCAATACATAGTGTTTTTTGCTGTTCATATCAACGTGGGTGGGAAATTTGTATAATGTGAATTATTCAAGAATACCCTGAACAGCTTTAACAGACAAGAATATTCCGAAAACGAGACTTTAATATATGAAGCTGTGTGAATATGTAATATCAGATTCAATAACCTGAGATTTAATGATACTCCTGAATTCATTGCCGTGCGTGATTTTACCCACTTTCGCACTTAATTTACACAAATTCACATTCACCAGCTCTTTCTGTTCACAATCTAGAATCATATTCACGAGATGTCCCGAACATCACGATCACGTATCATATTGCACGATCATGGGAGAACCGAGTTCCAACTCTCGTTGTAAAGCCTCCATATCTTGCGGGTTCATCCTGTGAACATCCAGCCAATCAGCGAGCAAAGAGGACGAACACTGCTCCGACGTTGATGACGTCATATTCTCCTGTGCGGACATGACGTCACCAGCAGAGGGAGGAATGATGTCACTGATGTCGACCCCCAAACCGTACCCGATGGCCCCAACCGAAGGGTATTCCCCGGAGCTAACTACGTTCATCTGATTAAAACAGAAGATTAGTATAATGCTGTTTGGAATGTAACCACATTGTAAAGTAGACCATCTTGAAAGTTACCATTTTGTCTGAATGCATTTCGTTTTTTTTACACCATTTTATGTTTATGTTGTTAGATATTGTACCGGAGAAACTACAGAACATAATGAACTAAACAGAAGTAAAGGAACGTGGTTTAATAATTTGGTAGATTACACGCGTCACAGACACAGCGTTTTCTTTTGATCAGGCATTTTTCGAATAAACAGTAAAACCGCAGTGTAACGAGTAGTAAACACCAAACGAACGACGTGGTTATTATCACTGTTGAAACACGCAAGTAAAATGTCAGAATTGTTAAGCTAATGCAATTGGTTGTGTATTGTTTATCTGCTTACCCGAACTTGGTCTGGACTTCTTGTAACGACTTTCTGTTTGGTACCTAAACAACATGGGATTACCACACGCCTGTTTACACAAGCACATCAGGCCGCACCTTCTGTGTTTATTTTCCCGGGCATGTTATGCAAGTCATTGTTTTCGTGAAATTGCTGAGTTAGCACGCGGTCCACGGTTCCAGGACTTATAGCAGTGAGTCCCCCGCAGTCACTCCTTTGCACGGTGGGGTTAGGAGGGTCCTGGTTGACAATTAAACTCGATGGCCTTTCTACTTTACCAACTTCTGGTTGGGTTGAACTATCTGACGAGTTGGTGGACCAGTTTGGTTCAGCTATTACGGTGCTTTGTTCTGGTGACCTGGTCGTTGTTGGTTGAATGATGGTGGTTTCTGACGCCAAACCAGTATCAATGGTCGGTATAAGCCAGCTCGATTCGTCGAGGTTTACACTGTTAGGTCGCGCGTTTGCCGTCGTTCTGCAGGGAAATGTACATAAAATCTGGAATATGGCGGCACAAAAAAATTCAAGGCGAATGAAAATTCGCCCGAGTGTGTGACTGAGTAATTGTCTTGTGTATAACGAAGACCAAGTTTTGATTTTTTATATTTTCTTAATCGATAGCGGCGAAGTATTGAATCACAAAATAATTGCTCAATTTACAAGTGAAATGTTTGCAAAATCGTGTCAACATTTTGAAGCCGATGAGCCAATGGAAATATTTTTTTTTTGGATTTTACAAAATTAAGCAGCGGGCAACTTATATAAGCAAAATTCGTTTTATTTACATAAATTCAAAGCAATAAGCAAATGTACCAAAATAATAATATTCTGTGCAGCTTTGTGTTTTCCTGTTTGTTGAATATGAAAAACACATTCTTTTAAAAAACACCTGTGCAATATTATTTTGTGACTTTAAAAACGCCCTTTGCTTGTTATTCACGTATATATATAGCGATTCGAATTTGTTATTCTAAAACACTTTAATATAAATTAGTTGGACAAGAACATCCCTAACTGTAGGCCAACATCACTGCTTAGATTTGAAAAACGCGTTCCATTTTAATGATCAATAATTAATTTTAAAATAATCACTATTAAATTCGGATAAATCAGAATTATGAGATACTTGTATGACGATGCAAAAAATAAGAACCTCTGTTGGCACAGGAAATGATCCTATTTAAAGGTGTTTGATATTGGGAGTTCCCAGAATAACAATAGATCAAATGGCTGATACACGTTATTGTCACTTTGATTACGATACAAACAGCAAATTGGCGCGTTTATTTATCGGGCGTTTTGGTCATATTGGAAAATTTTATTGTAAATTAACGACGCGTTGGTGAGGTTTATTAGCGATGACGTATTGCTTAACGCGATCCATACTCGCAATGCACACTTTAGGTTGGACATAGCGAGCCTGAATTATCAGTTAAAACGTTTTTTACCTTGCCTTGATTAGAACGCACGTCTATTTTTTATATTGACTACTCGCTGATCGTGTGGCCATACAACCAACCGGTCATACCAGAAATATTTAAGTCTCATAATGATGGGATCGAATGAAAACAAAAAATGGCGAAGTTCAATTTAGTATGAACCTCTGCCTATTAAAGGCAGTGCATCAAACAAAGAAATGTATGTAGGCAATCGAATAACCCAACTTTATACACATAAGCAGCGGATTTTCCTGGTCTTAACACGTCATGTAAAGGTCACTTACGTCATCCGTCTGTTATGGCGCATGGAAGAAGGAGGTAAGCTCTGGTGTCGGATCAATGTTACATGGGATTCTGTGAGCAAAATGGAATTAGATGATTGATTGATACAGGAAACCCTTTTTAAAATAGTTTTAAAGGTTTATAATGTTGGGCACCGTAAAAGTTAAATGGAGTAAGAAAATAATATTTAAAAAGGCAAAAATTTATTATGAAAAAGTAACAGCCAACAAGATTGTTTACCATTTTCCAAGATGTATTTGTGCTTGCGTGATGTAAGTTTAAATAAAGATCACATATTGCATCAAGCAGGACATTCAGGCGATTAACCATTAACCAACCCCTGATGATGCGACTGGGACCCCACTATCTTTATCCCCAGATTAAAATACCTTCAGTTTCATCCTGAGATGACGCGGATTGATTGGTTGTGTCCGATTGCATCTTCGTCCATCTGTCCAACAAACTCCGATCTTCCTCCGAGAGAGTGTTCTTCGATTCCTCTCGTCGTTTCCGTTCCTTTTCTGCTGCTCGATCCTGTCGCTTTTTTCTCTTATTTTCTCTCTCCTTTTGACGATCAGCTGCTGTGACTGACTTTCTCACTTTATCCAGTGGTTTGCCAAGACCTAGAATCAAGCAAATGTTAAGTTTAATTGTTGCAAATTCAATAAGTTAAATTATGTAATACTTGTTCTTATAGAAAAAATATCAGTCTTCGATTCACCTTTTTGTTTTGCAAACATGGAAGCGAAGATGATGTCTCGAATCTTCATCTTTGTGTCCTCCGATATGGTCTTCTTCTTGGCAGCAGCTTTATTATTTTCCTTCGGTGGTTCATCCTGGAGGACCTGGACTGTGATCATGGGTCTCTTGTCAGCCGATGTGGACCCCACGTCGAGCTCCATGGACATCACAGAAGTGGCGCTGGACATGGGGACCTCTGTGGCTGGCTCCTTCGGAACAGAGACAGGAGCAACAGGTTTCTTGAAGATTTGCTGATCGTTTTGAGGTTGTTCAGGTTTCTCAACTTTTCTTGCAGGGGTAAGTTGTTTAAAAAGTCTGCAAGTGTATAAAGTAGTTTTGAATTAAAATATCAATTGATACAGGCTTATAATAAAATAGTACTACAATAAGTGTAAGCAACATATGCTCGTACTAAGCAGTTAATCTGCAACGAGCAATTTTGTTTTTTTTATTCCTCACAGTATTATTGTGATCATCATTTATTCACTTTGCATTTAAAGAATAAAAAAATAAACAGCAGCACTTTTTAAACGGTGTCAGAAACTTTCTTACACATATCAAAAAATCACAACAATACAGCAATAAGAATTAGACCATCACATACCGAGTTTTCTTTTCATGATATTTCTTTATTACAGCGATGGCCTCCTTATGTACTTCTTCTTTGGTCAGAATTGATTCAAATTGGAAATCAAAGGGGGCATGGCAGGTAGGCTCATCCTCTTTGTCATGGTAACCAGATAGGAAGGGATGCTTCAGAGCTGTGTCAGATGTTGGTCGCTCGGCTGGATTGAATCTAAGCAACGATGTTAGAAGATCTACCTGTGATGAAGAACTTATAAATTTTTTGTTAAGAATAATGTTTTTAATTTAAATTCAAAAAAGACAGTTGGTGATCTTGAAGCCATGCTACGTACAATGTGGTCATTAAAACACACCCTACAACAGTGAGCTCAGGCATTTAATAATATTTTTGTTTTCACAAAAAACTTTGGAGGTGTGGGACTAAGAACCACCTAAACTCTTAAGCTAATTGTAAATTTAGCAGTTAATAGATTTTATGGTTATTAAAAAAGCCTTAAAAAATTGACACAATGCAGTTTTAGGTGCGTTGGGGGTTAACGGGACAAATGACCAATTTCAATCACTACAAACTAATTATATAATTACTATTTATCATAAAGTGAGGCTTTTATTCCACCACATTAGAAATTACAAAGTCTTATAGACAGCATAAAGTTACTAAAACAAATATCCCCTAAACAGTTCAAATAAATATCTCATTCAATCCAACCAACAAGACATGTGTAGGTGTTGTTTTTATCATAATCTTTTTTTGTTTTTACCATTGGGCCGGTTGCTTTATTATACAGTTGTTTAAAAGGGGTTGCAGATTTGCAGGGGAGACCCATCACATAACTGCGCACTCGATCAGATCTAATCGATGACACAAGATCACTTGAAGGTGACCCCAGGACAGATATTATCAATTGCAGTTGGTGCACATAATGCTTGCCTGGAATATAAGAGAATGATATTTATGTTTTATCTCTGCAGATAGGAAACAAAGATGCCTTATTACATTGGCAATCATCAGATTAACTCATGCCCGCCGTTAGTTTATCTGAGCTATTACAGTGTGTTGTTTATGAATGAGAATTCAACCCAACTTTTCAGAACATACTGTGAAAAACCATCAGATCTAACTATCCAGATTAAAAAGGGAAATAATTTCAAATTATAACATTGGATGAAAATAAGCTCAGAATATTTTAGATGTATCAGTTTAAAATATTGACAAGTGATTGAGTGATAGATACATTTGTAGGAGAAAAGGAAAGATCTTAAACACGTAGTGTTTCATATGTCATAGACTGGTCTATTAATTTAGAATGCCAACTTTCTCAATATTGGAACTTAAGATACAAAAGGTCAATATTAAATAACATTTGTTAATTAACAGGCGATTGTGAGATTATCACATGCACAGTTAGTTTGTTGGAATCTGTCTGCTATTTTGCTATCACTTCATTTTTAAACGAGCTGGAAAAACATTACAAACCTGGAAAGATCTGCCTTCTTCCAATCATCTCAGCAAATATACAACCGACTGACCAAATATCAATCGACTGACTGTACTGACCAAATGACAACATTAGCTCAGGAGCACGATACCACCTGGGAGTAAATGTTTTTAAATGAGATAGAAATATATACTTACACATTTTTTTTGTTAAGTTTGGGTATATTATAAATAAAGACCATAAGTTTTATATTATAGCATTTACGGATAAACATTTAAGTTAGACTTATACCCTCTAGAAAGAGAGGTTAGAGATCCATAAAACAATATGATATATTTATCTAGGTCAATTCAAACACCAAACAGCTAAATTGTAAATAAAAATATCCCCATTTGCATTAAAACAAAATAATTCTGATTTGATGAGGTTTTTTTATTAAATCCACCATAAACAATTAAGTCCTACATTGTGCCATACCTTTATGGCTTATGCTTCAGATTTCATTAGACAGCCAACTACTTTAATTATATAAATGTTCCATAGATATACAAATAACACACAAAATTCCCTGATATGGGGCCCTTATAGGCTTAGAATCCTTCGATATTTTTGGGCTAATTTTGCAAACGAAAAATATCATCATAAGGTTGTATATACTGCAACCATTAAACCTATATTGTGGAATATGTTAATTCTTGCCTGCTGAATTTTTTTCCACACTTATTTATTTCTAACTAAAAAAAACATTAAAGCAACTAGCAACTAAAATATTAGTCATAAAGAAAACATAAAAAGTTCAGACCGGGTGGCCACATATTCGGTCATAAATGATTTGTGATCCTCTGGTTGCTGAGTAACAGCGCGTGCCATTCCAAAGTCAGCAATCCTCAATTCACAATTCTCATTCACAAGAAGATTGCTCGGCTTTAAATCTCTGGAATAAAATCCAATTAGAAACATGCGAATCAGTATTACACAACAGTTTAACATTATATAAAAATGCTGTCCTGCAACTATACCTGTGTATAACATTAGCTGAATGCATATACTTCAGCCCTCTTAGAAGCTGGTACATGAAGTAGCAGATGTGCTCTGAAGTCAGTGGTTGGTCTGATCTGAAAGAAGTTTCCGGAAAAATTATACTTAACGACATCAACAATTATTTAAAAAAAAAAAAAAATTTCTATTTCATGATACAATTAAACGAACAAACAGTTTTAGTTTTTTTCTGTTACTGGTACTGGTATTCTGAAGACAATATTAGTACAGAGCAAAATCATTTTACATTACATCGCTTGACCAATGAAATCCTTTTTTAAAATTGTTTTGTGTTGTACAAGCTAAGCAACAAAGCTTGTAAATATAAATTCAAAATCAAAACATCATCCATAGTTTAATAATGGTGTTTTTTTTTCTTCTAAACACAACTGAGAGTATTGATGGTCTAAAGGTTGATTAATGTAAGAAATGATAACTGGGATATAGTGCGGGAAATATTTTGTAGATGAGTTATACCAGGTGATTACTTATGGATTTCTGTAGCCCAGGGGTCGGCAACCTTTTCATAGTCGCGGGCCAAAACGAAACTCAACATGATCTCGGCGGGCCGTAATAAATTTCTCAACTCCATATCAACTTTTCTACGTTTTGATAACATTTAAAGATTGCAAAATCAATAAGAAAAATATATGTTTACTAGTATTATCTATCGTACAGGACTTTAGTTAGTAAAGAACACGATGCAAACACATATGAAATAGCAAAAACGATGTATGTTGTGTCACAATGTTTCATGTCATAATATGTGTCATTATGTCATAATGTCATAATAATACAATTGGATTGCTTCTACTCTCACTAATGCGCATGCCAACAAACAGTTATTGCTTTCTCTCAAAGCATTTTCTTTGTCTACACGCACACATTCTCAATAGACACGGTCAGTCGCATTTTTATTATTGCCGCATAGATTGTTGAAATTTATTAAGATCTAAGATTGCAGATAACACAGTGGGCCGTATTTTATAATACTTCAGTAAGATGTCTCGGGCCGGATAATTTTGCTTGGCGGGCCGGATGCGGCCCGCGGGCCGTAGGTTGCCGACCCCTGCTGTAGCCAATGCTGCATCATATATAGGGTACTTATTATTAATTAAATGACGCTAACCTTATACATAACATTTTTTAAATTCACTAGATCAGTGCGATATCAATTAAGCGTGTTAGTTTGAGTTGCCCATTCTAAACTTAAAATACGAATACGATTTGAATTTTAAATGATTTGGAAATATTTTTTTTATTTCTTAGTACAAGATGATTCGGATAGGGAACCAATATCTTGCCCACGATAAAAACTGCAAGTTCCAATCACCTGATAATGTGGTGTAGGTCTGACTCCATAAGGTCCATAATTAAATAAACATGTTTAAAATCTTCTCTTTCACTCTGAATTATATTTTTAATTCCCACAATATTATCATGCTTGAAATGAAGAAGAAGTTTCAGCTCTCTTAGCGTTCGTTTGGCGGTTGTCACAGCATTAAACGCTTGTACCACTTTTTTTACAGCCACATGTTTTCCTACATGATTACAAACATTAATACATTTAAATTTGAAATATACCTGAAACTTTATTGCAGACATGTTGAAATAGTATTTTTTTAAATTGTGGGATTTTTATGCCCAAGTAGTCAGATAGTCCATCAAAGCATGTTCATCTATTAACCGATTGCAACACTATTGTGTCCTTGGGCAAGGCACTTTGTAGACATTGCCTGAACCATGTGAATAAATGGGTTGTAAAAAAACAGATGGAACATCTTAAATATACACAACACACTGCAATAGCTTTGGTAACTAGAATGTGGGGAATCCTCCAAAATACTATAGCTCTCACAAGTGAAAGAATGATTAGATGATAACAATGTATAAATTTTTTAATATAAATATCCCACTACCCAGATACTAATACAACATCTATGCACTTAATAAAAAAATTTGAACAATAGCATCAAGGGATACAGATACACTATTATCTTGAATTTTTATTTATATATTCCAACACTATATATAGCCATATATAAGACTTTTATTCGTCTAGATGAAAAGTCTTTCAATTTTAGCCTGGTTATAGATGGATTTTTTACTCTATCAACAAGCCTGTGCATTAAGGGTGCATTTCCTAAACATGTGTTTAATTAATTAAAGCTACAAAGTTTACAAGATGTTACAAAATTAATTAAAGTTTAAGCAAGTAAGCTTTAGCTCAATACTTGTAAATATTTTTTTAGTAAGCTTTAGCTCAATACTTGTAAATATTTTCTTAAAAATGTTCCCTTTTCTGTGTTTACTACCCAATTTTGGCAAAATAGTCCTTGTAACACACCGTATTTATGTGGTGGATTAAACAAGCATGTAAATAAATTATTTTAAACAGTTTACCTGTTTTATTATCAACCGCTGAACAAACGACGCCATATGCCCCAGTTCCGATGGTTTCTAGGATTTTGTATTGGGTACCAACATCAAATAAAACAAATCCATCAGAAACATGGTGTTGTAGACCTAGTCTTCGACCTAGTTTTGGCGCAATTGCAACTTTCTGCGGCGCAGAATCACTCATAGTGTTATAATAAGGACTCTAGATTACCTGAAAAAAAGTTTTTCATTTTTAATAAATCTTCCATGGATAGATCTTGGTAAAAATTGGTTGAATTATTTGTATATATGGAAGTTTTAGAACAAAACTTACCTGATTTTTGATTACTTTCGGTTCTTTCCAATGGGCTGGGTCATCGGTTTAAAAATTCACATAAAACCCCCTTTCTGATAGTAAACAATTCATGTTCACTGAACCGCAACCAATAGAAATCATTAATAAACTGTTTATTACATTTTGGTGTATGCCTGCTATTGGCAATCCCTTAATTTAAATATTATACACGGTTTTACAAAATTACCGATCACCTAGAAGGCAACAACTTTTTATTAGGGCAATAGTAGCAGAGGCAGTAATGTAAAACGTGAATAAAGATGGTGGCATTGATGATTAACATGTAAATGTATCATATGTATTGACTTAATCTATGTTTTAGGAATGTAAATCGCTTAGAAATTGTAATATATTATGAGCAGCAACTTTGATGAACGAAGTGGGACAGTTAACTTTAAGACAAGCTGGGGCCAATGGTACCAAACTGCCGAAGAAGTTGTGATCGAAATTGACGTTCAACAAGGTACAAGAGGCAAAGAGGTAACTGTAAATATCAAGCCAAACCACATCTTCTGCAAGGTAAAAGATAAAGTCTACCTAGATGGTGACTTATTGGAGTTGGTTGTAGCTGAAGAATCTGTTTGGAGTATAGAAGATAAAAAGTTAGTGCGTATTTTGTTAGAGAAAGCAAGTAAAACCGAAGGAATTTGCTGGAAATCTCTTTTTGTGGACGGTTCTTTTGCCCCGGACGCCTGGACTTATGATCAAATGCAAAGAAAGGTGACACTTGAAAGATACCAAGTATCACAACCAGGTTTCGATTTCAGTAATGCTTCAATATCTGGCAATTACGAAAACGGTGGTTGTATTAATTAAAAACTAAATACAAAAATGACATATAAAGGCCATGACGACGATTTTTGTACGTTTTTACAAAAAAATCTACCTTCATTTGATAAAATATTAGAAGTTGTTGAACTCTCTCTGCCAAAACCTATTGTGGGCGATTGCACTTTATTTTTAATAAAGAAAACCTACAGTGAAATACAAAATGAAAACTATGACATAGCAAGAAACAAATCGGAGGAGCTTTTGGATTACACTTGGGAAAAATTAAACATGGGGTATTGGAAAGATGTTGCTTTGGAATGGAGGATTTTATATTCACATGCTTGCTTGTGTAATGCTATTAGTCTTTACATGGTTTCACAAGGAATGTTATTGGAAAAAGTGATTAAAGTATGTGACATGGGTTTGCTTATGGGTTCACCTATTTTTGATGGTATTTTTCATAAAATGGTCAAATTGTTTCATATTCAAGAACCAACAATTGATGCCAAGTGTATCGAAGAAGTATGCACCAACAGTGATCATTTGAAAAATGATTCTAACAAAATTCCTGTGATCCACTGTCCTTCTGTATCAGAATTTCAAACTCAGTACATGGTAAAAAATGAACCTGTAATTTTGGAAGGTTGTATTGACCATTGGCCAGCCTTATCCAAATGGAGTAATCGATATTTAAGCCAAATAGCTGGCAGAAGACTAGTTCCAGTTGAGATTGGGTCAAAATACACAAACGAGAAATGGGGCCAGAAACTGATGACAATTAATGAGTTTATTGCTAATTTTCTGGAGTGCAAAACATTAACAAATGTTGGATATTTGGCTCAGCACCAACTATTTGAGCAGATTCCACAATTACAAGAAGATTTTATGATGCCGGACTATTGTTTTATTTCGGATAATATTTCATTTGATGAGGATAACATTGATATCAATGCATGGTTTGGTCCAAAGGGAACGATCTCCCCTTGCCACTACGATCCTAAGCACAACCTTCTATGCCAGGTAAGGGGATCGAAATACATAAAGCTCTACTACCCATCTTGTTCTCCAGCGTTGTACCCATACCCAGAAGGTAATATGCTACACAATACAAGCCAAGTGGATGTGGAATCACCAGATGTTGAAAGGTTTCCACTTTTTGAAAACATAGATAAAGGCTTAACCCAAGAGCATATTTTAAAGAAAGGTCAAATCTTATATATACCCC
>CH002300.1:437213-486450 GCA_000149265.1 Ciona savignyi
ATATTCGGTCTTTAGAACAAAGCTACTCTGTTAGCTTTTGGTGGGAGTGAAATATATTGTGAAAACCCAATAAAAAATTTAATATACATTGCTATTGTATGGTGTTTTTTAACCTTAAAAGTATCCTTTATTTAGTAACCTTACTTAAAACAGAAAACCATGTTCCTTATTTAAACATTTATTCCATCTCAAAAAATAAGTTATGATTTACCCTTCATACCACTTTCCCTTTAATTTAGAATTGAATTGTTTTGCGTATTTAGCAACTAAGTTGTTAAACTCTTTGTCTTCACGAACATCTTTACTTTTACCACTTCTTCTCGACTTGGGTTTCTCTTGTATTTTTAGGTCTTCTCTTTTTCTTTTCCGCTCAAGTGGGTTCATTTTGTTTGTAGACTCTTTGTTTCGCATAGGAACACGGTTTAGCTTTTTGCTTTCTTTCATCTGCTCTAAAACTTTGCTCTTGTTCCGTTTTCGAATTTTAGGGCCAGCATGCTTTGGCATCTTCAACTTTTTACCACTCAGTGTTGTACCAGTGCTACCTTGGTAGGACTTTCTCTCAAATTTACTTAAATCTGGGACTGACTTGACAATTTCATCTTCTTTTCTATTAAGATCCTTTTTACGCTTTTTCTGTGGAACTTTGTTTTCCACTGCTTCTTTAATTGTGTTTCTTGATAACTGCCGTTTCTTTCTTTGTTTTTGAACTTCAAGGGCAAGTTTATTTTCCAGTGAAAATTCGACAATTAAACGCTTGACTGGTCCAAGGATATCTGGGTTATTGTTGAGTGCACGCAGAGCTTTTAAAGCTTGCTCATGTTTGTAGAAGGCAACAAATGCAAACCCAAGTGACCGACCAACACCAGCCTCATTGGTCCGTTCACGATCTCTCATGACCCGACATTCACGCAACCTGAACCGTCCCTCACCCTCAAATACCTTCTGAATAATTTCCTGCGAAAAATTATATTTTTAAGTGATTTTTTTGGAGACCTAATTGGGGAATGCCGGCTAACATTTAATTTCAAAAAAGTTATAACAGTATTCTTCCATTGTGATAAACGGCATTTTGATTATATGAGTTTAATTTCGTTAAAAAATACTGAAAGTCTGCAAATTTCCGATTAGCAGTCATTATTATCACAAAGAGTCAAGCCCTACCTTTAATTTCTGATCGTCAACTGCTCTAGGAAGGTTGTGTACACAAAGTCGAGTTGGAGACACAAAAACATTTGGATTTTTTATTTTCTGCCTCTTAGCATTTTCAATTCTTTGTCGCTTGTTCAGTTCAACTTCACTCAGACCCTCAGCAGCTTTAGTTCCTGTAAAAATAATGAGTTTAACAAGATTTCTCTGGCAAAAGACAATCTGTTAAGCCCTTGTTTGTGTTGATTAATAATTAAAAAGTACTAAGCTAAGAAAACCTGAACAATTTGAAATCATCCAGAATAAGACAGATGTTGCGTGACAATGCATCAATGAAGCTGCCTGACTTTTTACTAGTTGAACTGTAAAATTGCTATCTTACCAGGTCGGATTAATCCTTCATTAGCAAGATATAGATTCCGTTTGTCCTCCTTTTCTTTGACTTGTTCTTTCTCCACTTTTACCCTCTTTGATGCTTCCGCCCGTGTGGTTGCCATAGTGACAAGGAGTTCTCTACCATCCAATGAAATCTGGATTTTGTTCAAAATAAACTAGATCAAAACCATGTGTTGCCCAACAACCATTTTACCACCACATTAATTAAAACATGAAATTGTACACTACGGTTCTGCAAGCATACTGTTGTGGGTCCCTAGTTTAGCAAAACTTATATCATGATTCGCAATCGCATCACACATTTGTTTCTACAACCAGTAACAGATTGGTGTCCAAACAAACCAAACTAGTTAAATAAATTTTCAATTAAAAAAGTGGCAAAGAAACAAGTACGGTATGGCATTTTAAAAGAAGTGCTATAATATTTCTCTTTTTTTTATCATGTTAACCTTTAAATTCTGTTCTAAAATAGATGTGTTGTACTAAAACTCCAAGAAACTTCTGCAATTGAGGTGGAATTGGGGTAAAAACGCATGTTGCATTTTCCCATTCACTAAAATGAAACCTGAATATTACAAATATATAGAAAAACAAAAACAATATTTTTTTTTTTAATTTATTTGAAATTATGTAAAAATCAACAAATAATATGTTAGTGTCAGCTGTACTTACAGGGGGTGACTTCACACAATTTTCCGCACCCTCGGTTTTAGAGAATTGGACAAATGCTGAGCCCTTAGATAAACCAGTTGATTTGTTCATTACAATCTGGGGATGAAGATAAAAACAATTACCGGACACATGATTCAAATATATTGTTTAATTACTAGCTACAATTAATAATTGCATAACAACCACTTGTAATATGAACAATGCTGTACTGAATTTCAAAAGAATTTCAAAAAAATTACCAGACACAATATGGGCTAAATATGTTATTCTATTAGTCAATTATGGAGATTTATCAAACCAAAAGTGATAAGTGAAAAGCAACCCATTCAACTTACTTTACAGTAAGCAACTTCCCCATACTCTTCCATTGCTTCATGTAATCCACTTTCATCAGTGTCATATGACAAATTACGAATAAACACTGTCTTTCCTTCATGAACATCAGATGATTCTTTTCTCAGTGGTTTTGGTTTGCCTACAAAAATATAGTTAGAAAGTGTGTAATAATGTTCAGGAAATAGTGCTTTTACGTTTCTCCTCCTGTTCTTTTTTTGGAACTGCTTCTTCTTTGGCCGATTCGCTATTTGTCTTTGATGAATCATCAATTTCTTCTGCTGACTCCTCATTATCTTCATCTGCAGAATCAGCATCATCCAGTGACTCATCATTTTCAATCTCAGATTTCTCATCGACATTCGAATCATTGTCATCAGAATCATTATCATCTGAATCTCCATTTTCTTTTTCATCATCGCTTTCGACTAAGTCATTCGTTTCTTCTGGAAATAATTGGGTAATTTTAAAATGTCATACTTCTTTTTTACAATTTATAATTTAGACAAAAATCCGCGATATGACAAAATGGCGTGCTTATTGCTAAACATACAGACAAAACTAAAATGAGAGAAGGTCAACTGTACTCTAAAATGAGTGTTGTGTTTAAGCTACTAAGTTAAGCTTTAGGTTGGGGACGACTAGAAATATGTTTACATGTTTTTTATTGACCAGTTACACTCTGTCTGTTTACTTTGTTTAGGTTCTGGGCCAAAATTATGACAGATAAAAAAGCAAGCGGCACTTGTTAAAAGTTAAGCACAGTTTAAAAATTAACTGATCGTTTACTATTTTCTGGAACATATATTTTACACATAAACCATTTTTAGTATCTCCTACTCAAATAACATCTAAAATCAACTAGAATACTAATTCTATTTGAATATAGGATACTAATAATTTTTCGTAACTGAAGTTTAGATATATAGAAAAACGGGAAACAATCAGTTATTTTCAATACTGTGTTCAGTAAACTCTTCTAAAGAGTAATTTTATTTCATTATTCAAAATCATATTACTCATGGAAAATCTTTGATAAGGTATACTACCTTTTTTATCTGTTTTTGTCATTTCCTTATACTTTTCACGAGGCAAAGCCCAATCTACAGCAACTTTTCTTCCTTTAATTTCACTCATGTTCACTGCTTTAATTGCTTTCCCTGCCTCCAATACATGTGAAAATTGGATGAATGCATAACCCAGTTTTCTTCCATCTGGTTTGACTGGGATTTTGGTGTCTGTAATTTTGCCAAATCTGAAATATTTTTAAAACACTTTTACATTAACGATTGGCACTTCTGGTCATGAGACGAGTATAAAATAAATTTAGATACTATATACTAACTATGCTCCCCTTTGCCCAACCAGTTAGTTCTGGAAGTGAGCGTGATTGATGTTGCATAAACTCATAAGACTAATGGTTTAAAGTGAAACAGTTAAAACTTAATCATAACAACACACTGTAAAAGCCACAGTAACCTGACGAGTGGAACCAGGTAATCTGACAGTTATTCGTGTGGGAACACGCACTTAGGTAATTTGACAATTGCCTATTGTGTGATAACACCCCTTACGTTTTCCCATTTATTGAGATAAAACAAGATTGTCAATTGTATCCTTAACCACCTTGGACATAAGCCTTTCTGGGAACACACAACTGAGCCCCTTACATATGTATCTATAACAACTCTATAACAAAAAACAACTTTATAACAAAAACTAAACCCCTTATAGAACTCCTTTCACTGACCTCTTTACAAAAACGGTATTTATAAAAAAAAATGGGTTTAATTGTAATGTAGTACAGCTGGAAGGGTCCATTTGTAAAAGGGTAAAGTGTTAGGGGTTACAAGAGAAATTAAACTTAACAAATTTTACTTTTTGAAGACGTTTTTAAGTTCTTCTTCGGAGCAGAAGAAGCTTAGATTTCTAACAATCAGCCGTGATTTTTTGGAAGATTTTCGAAAATCTTTTGACTCTGGGTCCATTTGTAATGCTGCAGTGACTGGAAAATCATTAAATGCAATATTATTCAGTCTTGATGCAACTTTTAAAGCTTTTTGTTTGTTGGGAAAAGAAACAAAAAAGGTTTTGTTTTCTTGTCGAAGATTATTGGCCGAAATATCACCGAGAGATTTCTTCTTCCAAACAGTGTTCATATCTTCAAGATTTCTGGGTCCTTCGATGGCTACAACAAATTTGTTGTTAAAATCTGATGATTCAACTGGTTTCTCTAACTTTGAAGAGTTTACATTTTCTAATGGAACAATATCGAATCCAATATTTTCATTGTTTGTGTTTTTTGGCTTTTTCTTTATATTTTTGGAAAATTTTTTCTTCTTTGCAAAAATTACTTTCACATTTGTTCCATCAATCGATAAAGTGTTGGATGTTGAATTCACGGCAGATTTAGCATCATCATTGCTCTGGTATGTAACAAAACCGAAAAGTTTCCGATTTACATTTCCGGACTTCGGTCGAACTACAAATGCTTCTTTGATTGGTCCGATTACACTGAATGTTTCTTTTAATTGATCATTTGAACATGAAGGTGGTATCCCATTTACAAAAACAGTTTTGTGACTCAGGGTGTCATTCATGCTTTATATATAGTTTCAGAACTATATTGAAAAATACATACAATGATGATGAAATTACAGTGTGGTGGCCTATGTCAAATGATTTGCTGCTATTTTATTTTACTTATTTTTCAGAACAATAACTATTTCCCCTTATTTTGTCATTTACTGCTTAGTTTTTTATATAAATTTTGTAAATAGCATATGGACCTTGACTATAGATACCCGTTAATATTTTTTTTCGGTGCCTCGTGGCCACAAGTACTATATTGCCTTTTTTATTTATTTTTCTGCAATATTGCTTTGGACAAACAATGTGTTTTATATTAGACTGTTTCTAACGGTCTACAGTACCTTGTTTAGTTGTGTTTAACGTCCTACAGTTCTGTTGGTTGTGTTTTTTAGTGGCTTGTAGTCCTTGTACCTAAACATATTAACAACTAATCTACAGAAAATAAAGCATCTCACATGCATATAGTTCAGTAACCCGACATTTTTCTATTCTTAATAATCCTTTATTAATTTGCAAAAAAAGATTGGATAAGCCAAGATAGGATAGGTTGCCATAACTAACGCACGTGCATTTTATGTTTGTGACGTCAGCTGTAAACTAAAATCCAAAGTAATTTTATTGAAAAAGTTGGTCAAAAGTATTCATATTTAAGTCATTAAAAAAGTTTGTCAAAAAGTATTCATATTTAAGTCATTTACCCTTTTTATGACCGGATCTTAACAGTTTAAGATAGAACAGGATATTCATGTATATTTCCGTAAATGGAAAACGTGCAAGGAGCGTTAAAACACGGATAATCCTGAGATCACCTTGCTCACACCGGAAGGTTACTGGGTTTATTATAGTATGTTAAGTATGTGAATGAGACTTACCTTTAATTTTGGTAAAACCTATTAATCCGCTGGGTTTACGCAATGTCCGTTAAGTGCCTTGCCCTAGAAAACAAACTTTTTCACCAATTTCTAATTTAAAACAGGACATGCAACAAAGTGGGTGTTACTACAGATCAAGTCCGTGCACAATAGTGTATATTGGTCGTGGCTATATAACGTGTACAACATTTAGTTATAATTTACTTGGTGGGGTGGTGAAACGATAAATTTTGTCATATAAATTTCCCTATGTCCCTTATTTGAATTTAACCCATAGAACATAGATCAACTCTACAATACAACATCGTTTAAAGAGCATTTCTTTCTGTTATTATTGCGTCATAATGTGTATATAAGCTCGTTGATTCAAACACGTACCTTCGATAGCTCAGTTGGTAGAGCGGTGGACTGTAGAGGTTTGAGCAGATATCCATAGGTCGCTGGTTCGAATCCGGCTCGAAGGATACTTTTTCTCAGTTGACAGTTTCACAATTTTGCATGGCGTGTTCATGTACTCTACACACTGATGGTACCGAATAAATTGTAAATGTTGTCTCGAGGCACCCACTGCTCTTTCTGGCCAAAGAACTCGCTCTGGAGCTACAAACACGAACTCACCTATAACTAACTTATAATTATATCCGGACATAAGACCACCAATTTGTGTACATAAACATGTTGATTTTTCAAAATACTTTGGTTTATACATAGCAATTTCAAAAAAACATTTTGGTAGGCTACGGATTTCTAGATCTCATTTACCGAATGTCATGATATGTTAGTTTTATGATCCCATATTCGCCATCTAAAGCTTGCACTCAACATTAGACCAGTTCCACACACAGGCTTGTACGACAGCGGACTGGTGTTTGTTACCTAACAATTGTAACGTGTTGGACAAAAATGTCCAAGTTGCATTTTAATAAAACTGAAATAGCAAAATACAGTAAACGATTTATTCATAAAAAAAAACATGTAATATACGTTGCAAATGATCGCAACACAACGTAGCCCCAGTCAGCGCGTTTATCTTAGAGCTATTGGCACGCTGGTATGACCATTTGGATTCCCTCCATCCCAGTCCCGTTCTTAGTGTAGAAAATTGTCAACCTTCCGCTGCGTGTTAACGAACCTGCACAAACACAACTTTATACTATCTAGAATATATGTTTTATTTTATGTAGTCAAATACGAGTTTTGTTAAAGTGCAGGTCAAAGCCGTTTCTATGATGTCTGTGTATGTATATATAGAGTTTATAGACGAAGAAGTCTAGTCTTATATCTTCTTTGGTATAGGTGCATACACCCCACGTTTTAATAGCTACATACACATGAAGCCACAAATTATATGGTTCTTCAATGTTGATAACAAAATATTCGTGACCCACTTGATATTCGAATCTCCGTCCACGTGACCGCACTTCTCTTGTTACGCTTGGATGATATAGCACGGTTTAGTGGAATAACGTCAAGCCATGCATATCGAACCTGGCTGGTGGAAAAGTCGCAGTCTTCAAATTGAATGTAGTTTGCCCTATAAAACAAATTCCATTGAATAAAATGTTATATATTTCTGAACAAGTGTCTTTTTGTGATAGTGGCCAACCCGTATGGTTTGTAGGGTAAAAACGGATGTCCTTGCCAGCCAGCTACCCGCTTAAATCTTCACCCAGACTAATTATTGCGCATATATGTCCTTACATATGATCAGATGATATTAATGTACAAATCATTTACTGTGAATTCCCAAAGTTATTAGGATAAAAATAACATATTGACCCACCTACTTAGTAATTTGTATATGTTAAACTTTCAAAACGGCACACTGAAATGTTTTATATAATTATTTCGGCACTACAAATCCCGCTAACAAAACAATTCACATTTAAATACAGAACACTAATATACTAAAGTCTTACCAACCATGCCTCACCTCTCACCGTTGTCCATACACGCAGTTAGCGGGTAAAACGCCACCGAACAGTTGCTGGCATTCTGTCCAGCGCTAATTTGAAGATCGTTGGTTATCATAAACAAGGCGGACAAAAGTATAGAAACTGGCCAGCTCATTTTAAAGGTAGCCTACTCTCGTGCAGTGTCAGCTTCTAATCCACTACCAGCTACTAATATAGGTTTAGATACTGGTGAGGCCCTACAGGTAGACATGTATATATTAAATATTATACACAATGGTAAAGCTTTATGACGCATTATATATCCTATGCCTTCGAGCAATAACATCGTAAAAAAGCTAAAGTATACTTATAGTTTTGCTTACAAAGCGTGTTAGAACTTTCTCTGAAAATGTTTAAAATTATTTAATCATATTCGAAGGTGCAGGGTAGCGATAAAACCACAGGATATGACATCACAAGGTCGTGCAGACAATATCCAGCAACACAGGTTATTCAGGGTTTACTTGTTACAATGGTATGCTATCACCATTCCCCACAGCTGTTTAGTTATTAATTGTTGGGCATTCCTACACAATTTTATCACCCAAGATCTTGTTCGAGGCTATCAGCGGTGTTGTCCAACATGAATCACAATTGCCCGAGGGATCTATGTGCTGCATTAATCATGGGGAGATTAAAGCTTATTTGTGGAATTAAAATTACCCTCGTTTTCTGCGGTTCTTTTTCGTTCATGCACCGAACGATAGAACAGTTAAACCGCGTATTTGATTTTGAGGTTAAAACTTTTTTATTTTCGGTTGCGAAAGCACCATTCTAATTTCTGGAATACTCATTCCGGACACCAAAATCGAGGTTATAAATGAATTATATTTATTTATTTGATCGTACACGCAAAATCTACAACTACACGGCGAGGTAAAGGGTTACATTTTATAAAATCGACAACAGCTTAGCTGTGGATATATTCGATTTCTGCTCAGAAAGTGCTGCTTCCGTGTCTGCAACGTGTTGGAAGGGGAATGTGCTTTGTACAGCGTGTTTTCGACTCGTTGTCGCTTAACAAACTCGTGGCAGTGATTGTGGAATGGACAGTGATGCACAACAGTGCTGGTGGTGGCGTAAAACACAAGACAGTTGACATAACGTGATTTCAAATTGGAAACACTGGCACACACAACGTGATGAAATTCACAGAACAAATTGAAGAAACATCTACAACCTGCGAATGAAATAAAAGTTTAAAGAGCAAGAATGCTAGTAGCTGACCAACAGATTATAATAAAATATGTAAAATTCTTTACACAAACATAGCAATGCAAAACAGATTTAACTCAAAAAAATCAGAATTATCATTGGTCACCTTAAATTTCGAAGTCGGTTAAGCGCGCCACTGAGCAACGGTTGCTTTCTTTGTTTGGCGACCTCTAATGGTGGGAATCCATTGGGGAATTGTGAGCTAAAGATTTCCGGATAAGATTTCTGAAACTTTTGTGATGGGAGTTTTAATCAATGTATAGCATGAGAAAGAAATTTATTTAATGCAATTTGCGCGATTCTGACAAAACTTCAAAATGCTGGTGCTTACCCAAGGGATTAAAAGATTAAGATTTCATGACAGGCGAAACTGGCCAGGCATTTGGTCGGTGTAACTCACTTAAATTCAATCAGAAAGTTGTGGTGAAATATTATGATACAATACCACTACTTGCACCATCCCCTCAATGGTAAACCTGACCCTTTCCTAAAATACTGAGAACTGGAAACATCACTCACCTGTTTTAGTTTCTTTCGTTTTTCTTTCGTATCAAGATTCTTGTCGGCAACAATTCCACGCAGTAAACCGAGCAGTGCATGTTCGGTATCTAAGCCATGCTCTTCGAATTCATGTTTTGTCACCTGCATGAATATCTTATATTAGTAACTGTTCATAGAAACAATATAAATGTTAATGCTTCAGCAGTTGTTGGGACTGATGATTCTGTTAAAGTAAAAAATGGTTTTCTGAACACAATTTACATTTTGACACAGTTACCCAACAACTCTGATATTCTGCTTGCAATATATTTTCATGTATGGGATTGTGTCATGTAGAAGAATACACAGGTGGTTGTCCAAGTTCATACCTTCTAATATTGTTTTATTATACTTTATGAGTTTGTGTGACATATTGATCATAAATAACAATACCTGTTTGCAGAAAGTATATTGCCGTTTTAAACTTTTCGGATTATTTTGCACTTTCTTTTCTGGAACCTATAAGTTAAAAAAAATTGGTTTATAAAACATTTGTAACTATTGAGATATGAGGATGATTACTTCTCAATCAATAATGAAGTCAGTGATGGTCATTTGGCCTTGAGCAATGCATCTTATCCAGTGGAACCAACTGAGTTGCACAAAATGAGAGTAAAAATGTCTTAACAAAATTAAAATTACTTTGGTTGCACAACTGAGAGCCGCAACTGAGAATATTAACCAATCTTAGCAAAATGTATATCTAGTGATGAAACAGCGATTTAGTGGTTGGGACAAGTGTCAAGCAAAAATAATACATATTTCCAAGTTACTATTCGACTGATTAGTTCGGTTTGTCGCTGGAAAAGTAGACAATTCAGTGGAATAACGTGATAAACTAAAAGAGTAGCAACGTCTCAATTTAAATACAACACACTGCAATAACTCTGGTAACCTGACTGAAGGCATTGGGTAAGCTGTTCCAACCGTTTTACCACTTAAGTGGATAAAACATAAATATTCCATCCCAACATAACACAGTCAAATATAACTTATTTAGCATTAGTTTCACCACCTTTAAAAGAAGGTTGACGTTTTTCTGCTTCTCTAAAACCTCGTTTTTTAAATCCTCATGAACAATGAAAACAGATGATGAATGATCAAGGAGGAAGATGAACACCCGCTCTTGGAGGACCTTGCTCACGTGATCACATTCACGATGACGTATTACACAATCTGTGAACTTATCGATCAACTGTGGATGGGAGGGAAAAGAAAATCAGGTTTTGACGGTAAAAGCAGGAAACAATTTGGTTATCATTTTTAGTAATACTCTTATCAAGTAAATTTCATTTGATTAAATAATGTAAACACTGCATTATGTTTTAAACTCATTCATGAATCCCATAGGAGATCATAATACAGCTTCACTTCACATAGCCAACCAAGTTAAACAAAACTGCCATATTGGGACCGGATTAAGATGCTGTCAATTATATGAAAAGTAACTCACCAGCGCTCTAGTGGTCACCTCATCGTCAATGGAGATGAGATGAGGGTTGGAAAGCATCTTCGTCATCATTCGGAGCAGGAGATGAAGTTTTCTTCAAACAGAGATGAAAAAATATTATTTAGGTACAATCTGATAAAAGATCTCTATATATATTTGGTTTAAATAGAACATATAGGTGAAAACATGAAGCTGTTCACATGCATTCCGTTATTACTTGAAAGTATGTTGTTTATCTATGGGCTTGGCATAGAAACTATGTTCGAAAGTCTGCAACCTACAGCCTGCTTACCCAGATTGAAAATCATTGTTGTTTACAAATATAAGGTTTACACCAATAATGGAAGGATTAATGAACCAGCCGAACTGTTGCATAAAAAAGGCACTTTTTGGGATGTTCTTATTCAAATTATTTCATATTTTAGAATTTTAATTAATAATTTAGCACTTGAGAAAATAGGCATAATTGTTTGATTAAACACAATTTTTACATGATCAACGGCAGAAATATTAACTAAATACATAAATTTGTTCAGAAATCTATCAGTCGTGCTACATTTGCAGCCCTCACCTTCTGTTTCCAGGTGGAACCAACAAGAGACAAAGCTGAAAAGCTTCCTGCAGGTGTTTCTGCTCTTTAGAGTTTGTTTCTACAAAACAAAGTATTATAATAGATAGTACCTTATTGGAATCTTGTACAGGGGTAGAGATATAGCAACTTGGGGATTGGTTAAAAACAAATTTCGTACATTATTGATAATTTATGGAGACAATTTTATAGCAAAATAGAGAAACTTGCCTATTATTGAGAGTTGTCTTTTGGCAAGGTTAAGGGCATCACTTAGTGGTGAGTTTGGCTCGACCTTGATTCCCTCAATCCCTGACCTTTGACCCTTAACTGGAGTGTCATGTGACCAGCTCTTTCTGTTGCTCTTGTTACAATCGGTTGATATTTCGGTCAAGTTGTTGTGCGATCTGAGAATTCGATTGTGCATAAAAACTTTGAATACATTGAAGTACTTGTTACACATTTAACTAAATATTTTTAAATAATAATGAAGTAAATATACCACAAGCATCAAAGCTTGTGTTTATATGAAAATAGCTAGGTAGTGGTGGAAGCTTTAAGTATTGGTGGCAATATTTAGTCTCAACATTTCCCCTGCCCAATTTGTACTTTTTCAGCAACCAATGGTTTTGTAACGAAGTAATCAATTTTCATAAAAGTGTCATAAAAAGGTACCTGCTCCACTGCTCGGTATTGACATACGTCCTGATGTTGCGCACGCTGCTTCCACGAGATAAAGCTTTCGCAGCCAACGATTCTGACACAAACGGCAACCGCATTATTCTGGTTTTGACTCTGTTCACATCAGTTTCTATTGGAGTGGGCGGAACTTCTCGGCGAGCAATAATACTCGACTGCGATTTGCATTTGTAAAGCTCACTTTTGCAGGGTTGTTCTGTAAAATTGGTTGCTGGCATAGTGATTTTTACATACATAGTAGAAACCTTGCAAAATCGGATTTCCTTTTTTTAAATAATTAAAATAATAGATGCCCACAGTCACACAGATTATTTTTACATAATAGATGTACATAGATCAGGTTGAGTGTAAGGATTAATAAATTAGATAAAAAATGCATTTTTACTTGGTGTTTTGTGAAACTTTAATCAAAGTTTTATATTAATGATGAAATTAAAAACTCACTTTTGGAAAAAGTTGGATCACTTTCTGCCGGTTTCTTAATTTTCATTTGCCTGCTCCTTGGTAAGCTTCTATAGTTTAAATTGGTATCCCGATCATAGGAACGTGCTTGTGGCTTTATATCCTGGTAACAATCATCTGATAAAAGTGGAGCCATTTCATCGTCACAACTCCTCCAAGAATGACGATTGTTGTTATGACCTCGAGCTGTGGCTTCAATGACCGTGAAAGCAGTATTCGGAGCCGTGTCGTCTGCCATCAGGTTCAGTTCAAGCTCACTACGCATTGTGTGGCTCATATTAACAAGAAGATCCTCCACAGAGGAAAAGTCATCGGGGTTGGTTGCAGGGTCGTGCCATTCTCCTGCAGGGTAGAAAACATATTTACAAGTCTTAATCAGTGCATGGTTTCTAAAAAGTTCACCGGTACATATTACATTTAAGTAATTCTAATAGTTTACAACCAACTTTAAAAATACCTATTCTGTGACCACTAGCCAGACATACCAGGCCTATATGATAATATATGTTTAAACTATGATACTTCAAATGCAGTATGAAGTAACCATTCATCTAGATTTGTTTTTTTGGGGGGCATAGAAATAAATAGTTCAACCTAGCATGCACTAATCACAGTATCAGGTTTACTGTGGTCAGTGGGGTTTGTGACTTAACATTTTGCAAAACACATAAGTACCTGCAAGAACTTGTGCTTGATTATTGTTTTCACCATCACTGTCCATGAGTTGATCAACCAAATCCGAGTTGTTGTTGCCGACGTATATTGATTGTTGGCTCAATGCTGGTTTCATGGGAAAACTTAAAAAATAAAATAAAATTAAAAATCCGAAAAATAAAACATATGATGTAATTTGTTTTACTAAGAAGAGGCTGAGAAAACGGTCTGTGGAAAGCATTTCTTGTTGTATCAACTAGTGTAATACTTATTTAGCAAAAGTTTTATTTGTAGTGTAGTTATATGGATAAGAATTATGGTTATTAGAGTTATCATAGATGGTCATTAGGCTTGAAGGTATAGTTGGGTTAATAAAACATATTTCGATTTGTTCGAATTGACCTTCACTCTTGTTTATGACTGATCGGCTGCATATTACCTTTTAACAAATTTGAAGAGTAGTTGTTCAGTTTTTATCTAAATAGAAATTACCTGTTCAGCCGTTCAAAATTCTCTTCATTAAGCACATCAAGATTTTGAACACTTCGGAACAGGTTCCGACCGGTTAAACCGGATTTAACTGGATTTCCTCCAGGCACCAACCTGCTTTCAAAGTACAAAAAATTGTAGAAAATGTTTAATAAGTTGTATTGTACAACAATTAAAAAAATTAATTATTTAATTTGACTTTTAACCACTTAGAGCATAACACATGTATTTGTGAATTAGACCAAAAAAATTAAAATATTACATTAAAAATAAAATTATATATGAAAAGTATTGATTTTTAGTGATTTTACCCTAATAATCATTGTTCAATGTTTATTTACCTCGAAGAGTTGTTGTTGTTCTTTTCACACGGAGGTACTTTCATGTCTGTGAAGAATAGTTACAATCTTTTAAGCACAATTTGAAGAAAAAGCTATTTTGTGTGAAATTTGAGAGGCTACTTGATGTTTTTGCTACCAGTGAGTAAGGGAGCCTCTTGCCTACTGAAAGAACATTAACAACTGACAATATATAGAGGTGTTCCAACTACCCAATGTTAGGATAGGATATTCATGTTTATCCTAGGGAATGGAAAACGCAAGAGGCATTATTACAGGAGTGATTGTCAGATCACCTCGCGCTCACCATCAGGTTTGCTCTATTGCAGTGCAAATGATGAAAGTTGCCTTCAGGATGTCTCGTTTAACCACATTCAAAAAATTAATAAGTTTTTATGATGCAAAACCAACATAAATATATGTGGAGGCAGTCCAACTAACTTTCATCATAAACAAGTTGTTTCTTCCTCCTCCCACGTGAAGATCGCTCTCTCCGAATCGCCAGATTCTCGTGCCTCATCTGCGCTTGCATCAGTTGCTTGTGGATCTTACTGATCTCATCTCGCTGGACCAGACTCTCTTTCTCTGGGATGTAAGATCACATGTTTAAAAGATACATAGCATGGTACAAACACACCTTATACTTGGATCAATAATATAATGTTTATTGGGTTGACTTTATTGCAAAAAAATATTAGATAAACTAACAAGTTGCGATTTATTTTACCCTCGCTTAAGGTTGTTAAAGTATTTACAAAAATAATTTGCATAGCTGTAACCAGTAAATAAAGAAAAACAAAGCCAGTTTCTTATACCAAAACTGCAATCTTGTAATTCGAATGAGTTTGTGCATACAAAGTAAATTATATATATAATGAAAACTTGTTTAAATAAAAGTACCTTGCACAGCAACAGTGTGTGATGCACCGGTGCACATTTCATCAAGCAGTTCACATCGCACAAGTACCGTCGTGAACAACTCGTACAGGCTGAATGTGAGCAGTGGGTCTTGTGCAGCATGGAAGTAATCCAGGACAGCTTTAAACACATCTTTCTCAAATCCTGAGTATTTTTTTAATATAATTATTAAGATTGATACAATAACAAGTGAATGTAAATTGTTTTTAATCAAACAATAAGTAAAAAATTAACAAACTTCCACAAATATACCAAGCACAATAATTCCTTTATAAACCTTACAATATGTACTGCCATATAATTCTAATTGCGTAAAACATAATCTGAATATGCCCTCGCTGTTATAAATTATCTTAACAAACCTTCATAACAAGGCAATCCACAATCAGTGCTATAGGGCCAATTGGACAAACACTTCATTGCGCTTAAAATCCAACAAGGAATATCTTCAGAAGGTTCCACAGTGACCACACCAGATGGCCCAATGGTGGAAGTATTGTAGGCAATGTTGTCAGCTTGTATTTGAGGCATAATGTCGATTATTTCACCAAGATGCAGCACTTTCTTTAAACTAAAACGTAATCAGGAATCATAAGTGAGTAAAAGGTTTATTACACACCATGGATGTTAATTTACCAGATGTTATAATTTCAAAAGTACTTTAAACATTATATGATTTAAGAATGAATGCTAACAGAGCAAAGTAATAGTTTAGTAAGGTACCTGAAATCATTTGGACAAGAAAGGGCAATCAAAATGTATTCCTTATTAAAAGGGTATCCCAAAATAAAATTGTTTATGTGTTATACCCGAATAAAAATAACCATTTAAATATAATTATGTTAATTAACACAACAAATGAATTATATATATATATGCACTAATAAATACTAACTATAAATCGAACATCAGTTAAAACTCACCGGTACAATAAACAATCTTTCCAGATGTTTTCCATTTTCATTGCAACAGCTCTAGGTTCACTTGCAGTGGCTTTCTGCAAAAAGGATCCTCCATTTCCCTTCGATTTTGAAGTTTCCAATGTAGGTGTCTGTTAAAATGAGAAATTATGTTTAAAGAATAATTGCTGGTTCCTTTGAACATATAGACAGAGCAGACTATTCATTAAAAAAAAAGAGTGCACAAATACTTCACTATGACCTAATGAGACAGTAGCAATTATGTAATTAGTGGGCTCATTATCCATGGTAAAGCGATCTTGTGACAATAGACACGAATGACTGATCCCATGTCCAAAGGACAATATACTTCAAAAATAATGGATGTCACAAGTCACAACTCACAATAGATATATTATATAATAACTAATTTTAAATAAATAATTAAAATATAATAAATACACTTTAAACTATATACACACACATAATATATATATATCAATACAGTGTATACATTTTCTAGGTCAAAAGATTGCTACTGCAAAAAGCTATAAAAACAGCTTACATTAAATTGTTATAGCTATAATCTTTCTGTTAGACCCACAAAACACAATGCTTTTATTATAGATTATATTACTCTTTATTTTAAAGGCTTAGTGCAAAATTCTGTGATTACGCTATATGGACAAACCCCCCGGCAACCTAACAAATAACAACTTGATTGTGTAAAAACACATATATACTTTGGCAACAGGGTTTATTCGTAGTAGCTCGTCCTTGAAACTTTTACATTTACGGACATTGGTGGTTGGTTTTTCATTGTTGAGTGTTTTTAAAGGCATTCTGTGGTTTTTTGTTGGTGAATGCTCAGAATAAAACCTGAAATGATATAGAGTTTTAGCAATAAAATAAAATAAATTGCAGCGTTTTATTTTGGTGTCTCAAAAAGAATAAAAAAACACAATTTAGCAATGAGCATTCTGATATTACTAAATCAATACACAAATACCTAAATAAATTGAATTTTAAAGCCATTTAAGGCATTATTAGTGGTACGGAGTCTAAATGTTCATGAGTTTAAGTCTGTCAGAATGTTCATATTAACTATCTCTCTATATCTTTTTATTCAAATGTATTATACATAGGGATGCACAATATAGGATAGTTAGGTATTCTAGAATATTCTAGAATAATATATTTCGAATCTAGAATTTCGAATCCTGTTCTAGAATGTTTTACCATGTATTTAAATTTGCTATGCTGTGCATATAATTTCTCATTTATAGTGAATTAGCCATATGCTTTTAAACTGTGATGAGAGCAATTTACGTAGTCCAACAATATTTTACCATTGCATATTTTTTAATCATGTGTAACATCTCTAAACACTATCTGTCATAAGGGAGGATAATAGTCTAGTAGGTTGTTGTTGAAATGAATGGCTGAGAAAAATGCTTCCAAACACCACACAATTTTTATTTCACTAGTTTGGTATCAAGACTAGCTATTAATGCCATTGCACAATTAAACATTAATTTACTATTTAACACAGTTATACATTGGTAAAAGTATAATAAATTAATCACTGCAAAATCACCTAACTAAATAACACATAGGATATCATCAAATTGAATACATAGGATTTCATTCATTGTGTTTATTGAAAACATAGTTGTTTAAGTGAAATATATATTGCAAATACTAACGTGTTTAGTCTGTAAATAACTCTTCTGCCTTTGGAATAATTGCGTCATATTTAAAGGTGCGATTAACGTGATTACAGCCTGGCGAACGTGACCTACTTTCTTTGTGCGTGCGTTCGTTTTAAGCGCTTCCACGATGCACGTGTATGGGACAACTGATAAGATAATGTTGTTGTGCTTTGATGCAAGTTGTATTTCCGAGCTACCGCTTTAGAAAATGTTCGGACGCCTTCGCACGATAGATGCACTTTCGGTATGGAGAAACGCATTACGGGTATTACATACGAATGAAGAAGCCATTTTACAATTTTGAGATTACGAATTTACTTCAATGACGATGCACCAAAAGTTCCTTATCATAGTTATCCACTGTCGCACGCTTGCTGAAACGATACGCTGACGTCTGCATAATCGGCATCATGTGTGTTGTTGCGCGTTGGGTCGCAGCCAATATTTTACGTTTTTAATTTCGAATCCTAACTATTCTTATTAAATTGCTTGTAAAGATTCGAATCCCTAGAGATTCGAATCTCAAAGATTCGAAATTCTATATTGTGCATCCCTAATTATACATTTTTAAATATAACCACTACATATTACATTGTACCTAAATAGTTGGTTGTTGTCATGGAAATCTTCACTTCCCCATTTTCCACAAACATCTTCAATAACATGATTCTTTAAAAATTTTCTAAGAAGTTGAATCGTCTGACTTCTTGTTACCTGAGAAGACAGAAACCAATGGCCAATTGGGCCAGCGTTTAATATTTAATTCTCCTTTAAGGGTGTAGCTGTATAGTTTACGTTTGACAGATTAGTCTAGTGGTGCGTCGCCCTTCAGCCGAAGAATTGCAGGTTTAAAACTGGTCGCTAGTTAGTTAGTTGTTTCCTTGGGCAAGGCACTTAACGAACATTGTCTGAACTCAGTGGTTTAATGGGTTTTACTGGATTGAAGGAACATGTAAATCATACATAACACACTGCAATAGCTCTATTAACCTGACAGTGGGCGCGAGGTATTCTTACGATTGCCCATGTGTTAACCTCTTTGGTTTTCCCATTCACAGGGATAAAAATATCCTATCCCATATCCTATACTCCACTGCTTAGTCAGGGGAACACATATGTGGAAGCTATGTACAATTGTACATTAGTACATTTTTGATGTACAAGGTTTGTATATATAGTTAAGTTATGACTTGTGCGATTATTGGGTTAGTGATATAGATATAACTATATATTTTTATTTATTTGTATAACACATAGTATTATGTCACATCTTACTTAAAATTGGAAAAAGGAATTAACTTCACTTCATAGAAGACTTTACATTGACAATTGTTAAGGTATTTTAATGTAGAAATTGGTCAAAACTATAAGAAACTCACAGTTGGTCCGAAGTTTTTATTGATGACAAGCAAGCTATGCAGCCAATCAACTGCTTCGGCCGCAGTAAATGAGTTAGGATGACTTTTTAATAAATAACGGTGTTTTCTTACTGGCATACCAGCTCTGAATAATCTCACAACTTCATTCCACTAAAGACAAATGTTAAGTTTGGTTATTTCAATTGCTGTCCCACTTGCTATGTGACACTTTTCTTAAATGTCAGATTTCGTTTTGTAGGCAAAGTTTAAAGTTGGCTTAAGTGTTTATTGATTACGAGTTCTACTTTTATTACTTGTGTTTTATGGTTGTAGGAACTAAGGAGATTTAATTACATACGGTTAGAGACGGAACGGTAGTCTGATTTTTCTCTGCTGGATGGCGCTATTTACTTTAGCCAATGCTTGGACAAATTCGTTATGATGAGTTTGTGTATAACTAAGAAACACAAGAGTTAAAAAGCCGAAAAAAAACTCCCCATCGGGGAATCGAACCGTGGTCTCCCGCGTGTCAGGCCAGGATACTTACCACTATACTAACGAGGACTACGATTAGTAAGTGCGAAAACTAGTATACAACCTCTTAGTCGCGGGTGCCTTTAAATACTACAGGACCGCTTGGAGCGTATGGATCACTTAGATTGCTATGGAAAGTAATTCTAAACCTGTCCCAAACACTAATCTCAACCCCAGAACAAACTTTAACCCCAACCCTAACATTAATATCATGGCTTTTGTAATTACGAAGTATAGTAAGCGATCCAAGCGATTCAAGCGCTCCATGCGATCCAAGCTATCCGGAGTATTTAGAGGTACCGAACAGCCGCCTAACACTTAAAAATCGTCACTCCCCAGATAATTCCAAAAAATTTAAATAGCGCCACCCAGCAGAGAATAATCAGACTACCGTTCTGTCCCTAGTCGCATCTGATTTAATTACAATTTTAAGTGAATTTGATTTTTCATCAACTATTAACTTGTCACCAACAAAAAAGAATTTTCACTTGTTTACAAAGTATGAAATACATTAATGCAGTCTATCTTTAAACATTTATAATTGGACAGCCACTACAGAATATTACAACATCTGCAAACTCTATATTTATTTTTCTATGATTTTAATTTAAGACAGTACAACATCTTTTTATCCAATACTGGTACAGCTGGAGAGTGGTATATTAGAAAAATTAAAATTATTTGTCTGTTGAGAAGTACAAAGCATATTACTTACTAATTTTGTGGCTCTATAGGGGCCATGAGGAATGTTTCCAGAAGAAATCATATTGAAACAAAAACAAACACTGCAAAGTAATAAGATTCACATTCACGGTTTTGATTTGGCTAAACTAAAGCTTATACTTAATTTATTTGAATCTATACCCGTAAACACATGGATTAGTAGTTTAGCTCACAACCTGTAAGATAATAGATATCAAAAAGTCTGTGCAATCAGCCATTACTAAAAAACAAGGAAAATGAGAAAGAAGGTAAACTGCACATTAAAATGAAGATGAGGGAGTTTGGGTTAAAGTAAGCATTAGTTCTGGGGCTGAGATTAGTGTTTGGGACAGGGTTAAAAATAGTTTACATAATTTAAGTGCGCAGTTTTCGCCTTTTCTATTTCCTTTCGATTAGTATTGCGCTGTAATGCCTAATTACTATAGACTACCCCGACTCTAATTACTTTTTAAGCAAATTATCAAGCTAGAGAATTCAAATTTACCGCCCCTAGCGGATTAATCATGACCACTATAAAGATCATATAATACTAATATAGTTGACGTGACCGATTCATATACCGCGCTATATACACAAAATGACTCAGTGATGAGCCCAACATCGGTTCAAAACTTGGCCCGGTAAAATAATCCACACCCGTACCCTAGCAAAATCATCTTGGTGAGGGTTGGAAACCTAGCCCGGTAGAAAAAAATAGAAAAAATCAACGCCAATTTTGTACGGTCGTGTAGCCGATTGGTTAACGTGGCCAATACTTATATCGACTTTATACAAAAAACAATCTTAGGATCGAGAACAACAAAAAAACGAATAAAGGTGCGATATTATATATAATTTTCATACGGTATAATGGTATCGCGATTACCTTTAAGTGAGGACAATAATTATGTTCAGTATTTCACATGACTGGTAGTTAGTGGTGGACGACGGTGCCATTGTGATAAAAAGCGGTATTTTAGAATTACTGGATTATTAAAAAGAACGATATATTTAGTTCAGTCTCTCAACTTTGTGGAAGACGTGTCTTTGGAAGGCCTCTTAGACAAGTCCATGTTCATATTTCAAATTCAGATAAGATAGAATACTTAGAATGAAATTTAAGAAATCAGATGCTCAAAATATATATTTGATTGGCACGTTTCCAGGATGAAATGACTATTCATAATTCATACACAATCGTCTCAATTGTTCAATCTTTCAATGACGGTCTTTGAAAGCACATTCTTCTGCAATCAGAAAGGCTGAATATGATAGAGTTTGTGGGCGGATATAGACTTAAATGAACTGTTGGTGAGAATAACAGCTGAAGGAAAAATTGTCGTCCATTGATAAAATGCTTATATATACACAAAGGGTAAGTATCGTGCGAAGATTCGCAAACCAACGTCGAAAGGTAGGTAACAGAAAAAAATCAACTCTGTGTTTTATTTTATGCAAACTTTCTTTTCAGATGAGGGGAGAAATAACGGTTCTGTTACTGTTCGCTTGTCTTTACGGATCGAGCGCAAAACGAAAACAAACTAATATCCCGATTTTGGTTAAAACGAAAGCCGCCGTTGAGACCCGCGCCCCGCCGACAACTGTCAAGGTGACAGACGCCCCGTCGACAACTGTCAAGGTGACAGTCGCCCCACCGACAACAACCCCGAAAACAACTACCAAAGCCGTTGTGCAAAACGTAACATCTAAAATCGTAACCACCAGTTATCTTACGAGGTATTGGGGTTCGCTTTGGGGTTATTGGCACAGGCGGCATTGGTATCCATGGGGTCATTGGGGACGGACATGGGGACGAACATGGGGATGGCCGTGGGGTCATTCGTGGATATACCACAGAACACCATGGTACAACCACAGGTATCGTGGTGACGAAGCTGATTTGGACCAAGGAGGTATGTGTTTGTCAAAACGAAGTTTCTCCTGCACAGATCAATCACCTTTATTCCATTAATTTATTTCCAATTTTTTTACAAGATTTAAAAAACTTAATATTTTTACAGAAGCCCTGGATGACCAATTATCAAACGCCGATGAATCAAAGTTTAAGGAGTTGTTCGTTCTTGATGGCGATACAGACAACAACGATGCTGCTTGCCAATTATTTTGAATAAAATTTATTTTGGTTAAAAAAATAAATAAACACTGCAAACTCAACCATTGTGTACCTAATCGTTTATTGGTGGAAATTAAATTAGGACGACAGCTCTCGGGAAGATTTATGCAGCCATGTAACGGTTACTCAGCTGGAACGCGTTTGCTCATCGCACAAACGCTGTAACATAATTTAGAGAACATTGCATATAAAAAAATTAATAGAGATTGTTAGCACTTTTACATGGCTGACCATTTACGTCGAACACGTGGTGTTTAATGATTTAGTGTTCTATACATAAAGGGTCGGTTTGGTTAATCAGTTTATGAAAAAATATCCATAGAAAATGCAAAAACCCAGGGTGTAAGGTGAGAAATCGTTATTACACGGGTAACCGTAAGATTACCTCGCGCTAACCATTGGTGCTAGTTAATTGTTATTATTGTGACGAACCTCTAATCTCAATAAAACCCGTCAATTGATTAAGTTCAGGCAATATCCACCAAGTACCCTGCTCAGGGACACAGCCGACTAGGAAACCAGTTTCGACCCTACAACCATTCTGTTAATAGGCAACACCAACCGGATATACGAATAGGTCCCTTAACCAGTCATCTTTGGTGGCACTATGTGTTTAAGGATTGAAATATATTACAAACATAGAAGTAGATTTATCTGAATTACAGGGTGACAATTTTTATTTTATTCTTATGCGAATTTGGACAATTAGACGCAATTTTCAAATACAACTGGTACCCATACTCGAGTCTGGCCACATCAGACATTGTAATATCTTTTTTTTATTTGCCTAAAAAAACATATTAAAATCTACTAAAAAGTTAATTTACGTCAACATAAAAAGCACAGTTAATGTAGTATCGTTTAAAAATATCTACCAGTGGTGTTTTAAACATTAAATTAATTATATTTCATACAAAATATGGTGTCTATAATAAAAAGTTCACACTCCGTCATAGCCCCAGTAACCCAACTGCACTGTGGTTGGTAGTAAACAGAAGTAATTCGTACAAAACTTTAAATGACAGTTTTGAAATTTTCCGTAAAATTTTCATATTGTAAGTTCTGGCATATTCCATTTGGATTGACTGTCAGCTCCACAATCACTTGATTCAGGGAGGTTTTCGGAGAGTTTCCGTTCCTGTCCTAAAGATTGACATCGTATTGCATTGGGTAGTTATTTTAACAGTCAAGCGAAAATTTCAATTTTGCTGTCACAAAAGATAGCCATGATTTCTAAGTCCTATCAATAGCGAGGAGGGGTGCATTGTGCAATTTTCCAGATGACAGAACTGCTCAAGTGTAAATAAAAACCTCAAAGGACCCTTTGTTTCAATAAATGCTTTCCGAAAATGAGCTCTGCCTTCTGTGGTTATTTATTGGAAGATTTCCATGCTGGATGGATTCGGAGAATCATTAAACAATAAAAATGCAAAATTGTAAAGCCTGTCAGCTACCATTTCATATTTTGATTCCACTGTGCCCGTAGTGTATATATACGAGAAGAATATCTGTGATCTTCATCATCTTACTGAAACCAGAAAGACATACACGGTAAGTCAGTTATTTAACTCTGTTAACTTATGAATCGATGTGTGCTTAACCTATTTGACTGAGTCGTTCCTGTGTCCAAAGATGATTCTCATATTTGCCAATAACACATTTAGGGGTAAAAATCACCAATGTTAAAAAATTTATTATTCACTTCCTATTTGTGTATTTACTAGATGGAGCGAACGTCGAAAATCGTACTTTTGATTCTGCTGTTGCAGTTGGTGCACTTCAGCCTTTCGTTAACTGTTAGTCGACGCCGCTTCTTAAGCAGGCGAAGGTATTTGTGGTACCGGTACAACAACAACCACCAGACCGGCTGGAACACATGGAAGGCCTGGTTCACCTGGTACAACGCACACCACGGCCACCATTACTACCACAGACGACGATATTATTATTGGACTGTAGGCGACGAAGCAAACGAAGGAGGTATTGTATTGTTGGTTACTATACATGAAAGCAATTTATTTAACACCTCAGACTGTACTTTGTTATGTAAAAATCCCTTGCCGTAAAGGTTAATAATCGAACCATTCGTGTATTTCCGCTAGCAACTAGACATTGGGCACGAAATATATCGCGAGAACTATAAATAAATATTGTACTAGTATACGTGTAAGGATGTAATGTGATAGTATAATCTAGCTTTTATTTTATGACGTAATTTATATGAGTTTAATTTCACAGAAGAGCAGAAGCCAGACATGAACGAGGAAATTCCGGACATGAATGAGTTCAATAACCAACAAGAATAAGAAAAACGACAAAAAATAATTTGTGTTTTATGAAAAATAAAAAAATGCATACAACAAATGCTCTCATTTTATGCATATATTAAATTTAGTTACAATGGGTCGAAATGGGTCGAATTATCATCAATTTAATATGATCAATTAAAAAAAGCACATTTACAACTTAAGATCTATAATATTTTTTTGTAAAACAGCTTCCTTTGCGCCTTTAAACAAAATACATAAGTACATTATGTTATATAGCTTGGTGGGTTAGTCGTCGGAGCAAGTCGGTTGTAATAGTGGACAGCAAGGCACATATTAAACCTAACCTAAACCTATAGTGGACTGATGGGTTGTAGTAAAATTTAAGGAACGTCTTAATCATACACAACAAACTACAATAGCCAAGTAACCCGAGAATGGGCGCGAGGTAGAATAGGATATTCATGTTTATTTCTGTGAATGTGAAAACGCAAGGAGCGGTATCACACTGTCAATCTTCAGATTAGCTCAAGTTTAAAGAAGATAGTTTAATTACTCGGATAAACCTTTACCTCGCTGCCACTGTCGGATTACCGGAGCTAATGCTGTGTTTTGTGTATACTGAAGAAATTACTTTACTTTCAGTAGGACCCATTAAACGTGTTTAGGTAATGTACGTAAAGTGCCTTGCTCAAGTACACTAACAAACAAGCTACTTTATCGGACTAAGGTAATCTGATGATTTTTCTGCGTTTTTTATTCACAGGGATAAAAAATGATTATACTTTCCTATCATACACTACGTTGGCTACTGTAACAATAAAACCCAATATTTCACTGGGTATAGGAGGCTTTTTATTCTCCCCATCTCTCCAATGCAAACTAACCTCACAAAAATGGCTATCACTCAAAACCCTGCCACTTGAAGTCTAACATTTTTTTACTTTTTAAAATTGAAGCTTGGATCTGTAACCTAAAACCTAAAAACTTTTTCCCAACAAAACAGCTCACAAAGCATTGCTCCTCTATTACAATTTTATAGCTAAACGGAAACACGGGCGCGCAGCCAATGTTACTTCCTACCAAACAAACATTTGGGAATAATCAATTTGGTTACTCAGAAAACACTCATTTATATACCATGAATAAGAGACGACCATGTCATTTTTGGCCGCGTATAGAGGTCTATAAATTTGTTATACGCCATATATAGCCGACGTCTTCTAAGCGGCTTGGCGCACAAGCACAGATCCGTGTAGTCAGCGGCTAGTTTTAAAACCACAACGTCTTAGGTGCGTGCACCTCCGATGTTTCTACCGATTGAACAAACTGGGTAAGCACTGATAATGTAGTGGTATTTTATATTCCATAGGCCATATATGACTACGGTAGGCAAGGTACTGGCAGTTTTTAGGTATCCGTATGCCTCAAAATGTTAAAGAAAAACTGAAAGGATTTCTCTTTTTCCTATAAATCTATACGAAAATTAAATTCTGACAACGACTTGACCGAAACTGTATGATCGATTCACGGAAAGGCTGCAGGTTCATACCTGGTTGCGAGCTGGTAGGTCGTGTGCTTGGGCAAGGCACTTAACGGGTATAGCCCGAACCGAGTGGAATAATGTGATCTACCAAGTTGAAGGACGCTGAGCGCGAAATCTGACTATTGCGGTGTGTGTTAACGACCATAGTGCCTTCCCATTTACGGGATAAAACAAGAATGTACTATCCTATTCCAAACTACTCATCCTAATTTCTTTAATAACAGAAACAAACAACGAGACAACCACCGCCATAAATTATGTTTTGTGAAAAACGAAAAAGATGTATACACCTGATGTTTTTATTTGTGCATTTGTTAATCCAGAATTTGGTTACAGTTTGGCTAAATTTAAACTTTTAATTGGTGTTAAAATAATAAAACCAACGATATTTAAAATTAAACAAATGTTTACGAAGTCCTCTTAAAACAGCGGTCTTGTGTCCTCCAGTGTGTTTACTAAAAATACGCAGGCACAATTTCCCAGAATATATGAATGCCATTTATAAAAACTGAACGCTCAATACAATTTGATGGGCAGGCCTCCGGGAGAATACTGCTATTCAGACGCCAAATAAAATTTTAATTTTAATTGATCAATCAATTTTTACTGACGGCCTTTTGAAAGGACAAAATTAACAAAGGAATAAAATCGCGACGCAATAAAGTCGGGAATTAGTCTCGTAAAGCCGAGCCAAGATATGTATGATATGGTTTATCCCGGTGGCTAACATCGTCATGACGGGAGTAATAGCCATATTACCCCGTGCCTATAGTCTGATTATCTCAGCTTTTTTAGGTGTGCCTAGACATATTTTCGTACTGTTCACTCCATCTATTCATTTGGTATTCTTCGTTAAGTAACTCGTTAAATTAGGCTTAACTAAATATAGTTAACTGCTAATTCCGATTTCTTAACCTTTAAAAGTGATTATAACGGTTTAATGGTAAGAACCGTGTATTGTGTTGACTGACGAGGCGATATTTTACTTTGTTTACTATACTGGAACGGGTTTGTCAGAGAACGTGTCCCTAACCATACAGTCAACGGAAAGAATTTAGATCTATAAAGCAGTAACCGACATACTTATACACTTTAGATGAAGTGTGCCGTGATAACACTTTTACTATGCCTGTACGCTGCGTATATACAGGCACAGATTAATGCGACTGAAACCACCGTAACCGAGGGGAGTGGCGTAACAGATCTACCGACAACAACGCCAACTGTGCCATACTACACCTCCTACTGGTGGAGTTATTGGAATCATCTGTGGCACAACTGGCACCCGTGGAGTCATTGGTCGCATTCCTGGCACAACTGGAACCCATGGAGAAGTTGGCGGCGTACCTGGAGATTACTTGCAAGGCGTCGGCGAGTCGGCTGGGTCTCATGGAAAGCGTTGGCTGATGAAGCCGATTTAAATTTAGGTGAGAGATTGTAAAGAGACTGGACTTCTACAATGTACTCTTGTTTAGATCAATGGCCGTCTAATCACATACATGTGTTAGGTCTTAAATGCACAATAACTTGAGTATAAATACATAAATCCAACATCGTTTTACACCCGGTAACTAAATGTTAAACTCACAAAACTTTATACGTAGCAGATGCCTCAGATGACGATAAACTACCAAACGTTGATGAATCAAAGTTCAAGGGGTTGTTCGATTTAAACAACGATCCAGACAACAACGATGCTGCTGACAATTATTTTGAATAAAAGTTTTTTACGTTAAAAAGAAAAAAAAATACATATTTTCAGTTCAAAATTTGTGTGCTTATTTGTGTGTTTCTATTAAATCGTTATTTAGGTTAAGATATAAGGTAGCTTGCAAAGATTATCTGTCATTAGTGATTATTCGGCTAAAAGGTTTCGCACGTCGGACACCCTCTATATTACCGAACTTTCGGAATCTTTATCAAAAACAGTGAAACATAGAAATAGTAAATGCCACACTACATTTTATAATCATATAATATTGTAAAAAAGGAAGATAATTAATTGTAATTACGCTTGCTAAGTATTTGCTGATCGGTCAAACAAAGGTAAATAAAAGTAATCGGTAAAACCGTATAAAATAACAATTTTAAAACCTTTTGGTGGTGAAAAGGGGCGTTTGTCAAAAAAATAGAATTTTAAAATGTCGAGAAGGTAAGTTCCGGCATCTTTCAATATTTGGATTGACTGTCAGCTGCACAATTATAAATCGATTTGATCCCGGAACGTTTTCGAAGAGTTTTCATTCAAAGCTTAATGATTGGCATCATCTTTGTATAGATCATTTTATCTTAATCTTAATAGACAGGCTTTAAAATAAAACAGTAAAGACGGGAAGAGTCCGATTACCCTGTCAACATGCCAGTCAATATGAAAACAATAGTGTATTTATGAGTTTGTTTAATTGAAAAGGGCTGTGCATTGTTTTGAAAATTTTTTAAAGTCAAATAACTCAATAGTTGATGAAACCTAAAGTTATTTATTCATTTCTACGAAATTTATCCGAAAATGTAATCTAGACAGGTTAAAATCGCTAAATTAATACTAAACAATACAGAAATAAAAAAAATCCCGTGTTTATTTTTTAATGCAAATGTAACAAAATTGCCATGTGTCGCATTTATAATAGCAGTTAAGAATGGGAATTTAGTTAAAAAAATTCAATTGATTCCAAAGCAGGAAAACAATTTATTTAAGAAGTCTTTTTAAACAGGGGTCTTCTACCACGTTTCCAACATAAAAGAAATAAAGGAAAAGTACACAGAGTGATAGAGATGTTTTCGGTATATCGCTGCGATTTAAACGCTAACTAAATATTATCTTTAATAGATTAAGTTAACCGTACATGCGTTTTTCTGAAGACATTATTTGTTAACTGACAAAATCACATATTACCTTTTCGCCCATTACGCCAACCTGATAACGAATGCATTTTTATTAATTGCCAGTATTAATAGGATAGGACAGTTTAATACATATGTGTTGCATTTACTAAATTGAGTATTTAATTTATATCTAAATTAATGTAATTTTACTTCACGTGTGTGTTTTGGACGACGTTTAAAACTGATTTTGCTCGTGTTGCAACATTGTTTTCTTTCTCGAAATTTGACACAATTTCAAATACGACAAATGCCAAGATAGTACCCGAGGAATTATTTAAAAAAGCTTTTAACAGAAAATTAAATGGCGCTAAAAAATAATAAATTTGTTAAAAACATAATGAATATTTAAAAAGGTTAGATGATAATGGAATTTAAAGTAAGCTTATTGATATTCAGCTGTCATTATTTTTTTCGCGGTTTAAGATATCCGTTACTAACCTATTGACTATTGGAGCCGTTTGAGTTGAAACAGCTATAGACAATTGAGTAAACAAAATTGTTTAACAGTCGAAACGTCAATCAATAAGACTGGCAATATCTGTGAATTGAAACCATTTACTGGGGTGATGAATGGAATTAAAATAATAGCTTCTACGAAAAGATAAAACACAAAAGCGGATAAGGCTGTCGTAAGGTGTATATAAAGATTTCACAAAACAGATTGTGTATTATTTCTGTTCACAGCTAATTGACTACCGAAAAGGTTAGCAAATAAGTTAAATTAAAACGAACAGGGAATAATTGTTTTTTTCACCAGATGGAGCGAACATCGAAAATCGTACTTTTGATTCTGCTGTTGCAGCTGGTGCACTTCAGCTTTTCGTTACGTGTTGTTAGTCGACGCCGCTTCATAAGCATTACCAGGCGAAGGTATTACTATTATCCGTACAACTACCAAACAAACTGGAACACTTGGAACTCCTGGTTCACCTGGTACAACGCACACCACGGCCACCATTACTACTATAGACGACGATATTATTATTGGGCAGGTGACCAAGCCAAGAAAATGGAAGGTCAGCATAGCGTGTTACGCCTTTTCGCATGTATGTGACGTAATATTTATGATTGTAATGTTACAGAGATGGACGAAAATATGAATGAAGAAATTCCTGACCTTGACGAATTCAACCGTGAAGAGTAATCGACGAAATTACTACACAGCGCTCACACTTACCATGCCCTTTTCATTATAATAAATACATCGCATCAGCACATTGTTGTACATTCTTGTATAAAACGCAATCTAATAATTTATTAACACGAACGATAAATAATCTACAGTGTACAGAATACGAAAAACGTTCGGAAAACTAAGAAGCTTTTTCACTCAGGTCTGTTGAACAGGCTCGTAACTGCACGCACAAGCAATCGCGTTTACATCGCGTTCAAATAAGAAAAGAGAAATCTATAAAAATTCAAAATCGCACCACCAATCTATCAAAAAACAGAAAATATACAACTCCTAAAACAGTGTGGCAAAAAAAGCCAATCTGAAGAAAAATATTCATATAGCCGTTTTAAAAGTATATAAAAAACACTGGCTTAAGTATATAAAACAATCAGTACTGAAAGACAAAAAAAGTGCGTGCAGTTAGTCGTCCAATGCACAAAGAAGGGCGGTGCCGCGTTTGATCCAGTGGTCTTCGGGTCGGTCGGACGGTAGGCGTATGGCGAGTACGTAGTTGGTGGAATGGCCGGTGGTGGAGAGCGTTCCTTTCCGTTCACTGGTCTTATAGACCGGGCAATTGTAGTCGCGGCCTGCGGGATTGGGTTGTAAGTTTTTACGGTTGTGTTTAACGTTTAACGAGACATACATGACCACATGTCGGTAAGGTTATGGATTCCATCCCCACGGCACCCACACAACCCTACAATTATGTTCCTGGACAATGTACTATGTGCAAGAGTGTATACGCGTGTATTTCTATTTTATTAAACATATATACAGTCAATTAGTCCGTGTAAGTCGGTTGTGGGCAAGGTAACCGTGTAATATAAAAGAATGAAGATATTTATGCTTTATACCAGTGAATGGGGAACAATAAAACGCTTTTTGAGTCGAGCAATCGTCACCCGTAATCTCACAGGTTAATAAACTGAAGATTAATCGTCAGATTAAAAGGCTATATATATATGTATTGTTTACCCTGTTATACATATGTTACCGTGTAATTATTTAGCCAGGTTGTATTATAACAAAAAATTGCCGTTTATTAATGTATAACTGTTACAGAATTTCTAGGGTTTCTCAGGACGCTGTCTTAACGGCCTACCGTTGGACCAATTACAAGTGCTTGCAACGTTTTCGCTTTATAAAAACACTCATATTTACGAAACACATATAAAACTAATAATAACGATCCGTTATTAAAAATAAGTCTGAACAGTTTGCCAGCCAAGAGAGAACTTCTTTTTTAATTACTTAGATTCCCCAAGAGATAAAATCGTGCGTGTTAGAATAAAGCAAGATAAAATGATTAAAAGGTGCAAAGGGTGTAAACTACGTGTAAAATAAAAGGAAACAAACAAAAGGCGTAAAACAGTGCATTAACTCTTTCCCTCCCAACTCGCCATATATGGCGAGTGGGTGGGAAAACATGGTATCCCGTCTGTCCATAAATGGATACAAATCTAAAAAACGATTTCTCCGCAATGCGTAATGGTAGAGACCTCAGCTATGGCTCATTCGATCAAGGAAACCCTATATTTTATTCTCTGTGATTATCGTGGAGAAATATTAAAAAGGCGAGGAGTGATAGCCTTTCTTTTTCAAGGCTTCGCCTCTTATTTCTATCGATTTTACAAGAATTTACACGTGACTAACTCAGCCAATAGGAGTCGTGTTAACTTGCAGAGAAGCTCTTTTTGTCAAGCAAGTCTTTCTTTACATTCTCTGTAAATTTCGTGCCGTTGAGATAAAAAGGAGAGCGTTGGTGACGTTTTCGCAGCAGGCGGTTATGCTTCGTGTTCACCAAAGCATGAATCCAGCTGGGCCTGCTGAGCGCACGATAAAGAAAAAGGCGGCGAGACTAGCTAGTTCGGTGTGCCCTGCTTTAAAGAATATTGGATATAGTATTTGCGTTTGTTTGGTTTTGTATGCCCTTTTTACACTTCCTTCACTGTTCTTTTTTATACTTTTTACTATTTTAGTTCTACAAAACTAAAAACTTTAATGCGTTTTGGTTCAAGTTTTCATAATATAGTCAGAAAAAAGGGAAATTTCAATTACAAATAGTAAAAAAACTACTGAAGATAGAAATACAGTTCGAATTTTCCTGAGTACAAAAACTATTAGACAATCTACATTCCAATTTTCATATCATTTGGGCATTCCAATAATAAGTGAGTATTTCGTTTGTCAGTGCACCTCAAATTTTTCAAAGTCGAGCAGAATTTTCTTTGCATAAAAAGTGGTGTTCACTAAAGTTTACATAATATATTCTTTATTGGAGGTAGATTTTAGATGTGCAGCTTGTTTAAAAGAGGGATAAATTATCTTTCTCAACCATACTAAATATTAAATCATAGCATAAACTTTAGAAAAACTGTGCTAATTTGAAAATGACTAAAACATTGTAAAAAACACTGCGGGACAGCATGTTTGAATTAATGCATTTGGCCGGGAGTGAAAGAGTTAAATTTGTATAAAAAAGGTGTTGTTAAAAACGTATAAAAGGTGTAGAAAATGTGTAAAAGATATATATAAAAGTGTAACAAAACAACGAAACAAACGAGCCCACGTGCGCGTTACATAATCATCGCCTCAGCCCAGTGGAATTTTTTTTACCAAAACTGAATAACGTTTCAAACATATACAACACACTGCAATAGCTTCAGTAACCCGACAGCGTTCGCTGGTTAACCACTTGGTCCAAGCAACGTTCGGTCAGATTCTCACTCAGAGACGCAACTAACTATCTAGCAGACAAATAAGTACAAAACCTGCATATTTTTAAATGTACGGACATAGATTAACTAACCTGTTTTGATATTGTCCGTTTTATTTGGTTTGAGCCAAATGATTGGCACAGTGTCAAACAATATCTTCGGGTGCTGTTCGGATAGAACTCCCCTGGGATAGAAAAACAATATTTATCGGATAAAATGGTAAAAAAACTGATCACTCACAAATGAATATTGGAACTAAAACATTAAAGTTCCCGTTTAAAACAATTTTATTCAAAATAATTATTTAAAGACAAATCAACATCTAAGTTTGACACACATAGTCTGGTGGATAAGGGTTTATACACCAAACACAGGTTTTATGTTCGATTTTCACTTTCTTTGCTATTGTGGCTTTCGGTAAAACACTTAGCGAACGTTTGTCTCTGTCAATAGGATTTAAAAAATTTAAATAAAATTAGTAGGAATACATGTAAACAACATATTGCAATAGTACCGAAAACCGGATTGTGGCCATGAATCGAAATTAAAACAAGATTTTTAACTGTCCATATACAACTGTCTACATAAGTGATAAGAATCCTGAGCTCATTGGACAATTAGAAACGTAATCCAAAATCATGCAATTTAAACATAAGTTATTTGTTCGCAGCCATACTTCTTGCGATCCCAGCGCGCTCCATCGAGGTAAAGTCCGTGGACGTAAACCCCATCGGGTGGCGCTCCATCATCAGTCTCGTCGAACGGCAACACATCATACTCGAAGTCGAGTTTATCGATTGGGATGGTGTACTTCCGAGCGTAGTTCTGTCGGGCCCCCGTCAGGAAGGCTTGGGTGAAGAAGAAGCCGGATATCCAGAAAATATCGGGTTTTCCTTGATCATACCAGTCCTGGGGTCGGGTAGTAATATTCATGTTAGACTATGAAACTCTGTGGTTAGTTTTGGCTGCATTGTTCATGGAATAAACTCAGAAGTCACCAGATTCTAAAAATCCAAGCTCAATTTTATCACAAGTTAGTTTATTTGTTTTTGATCCTTACATGTATACACGTATAATATAATAATCATGAATAAATCTTTCAACTGAGTCTATCCACCAAACAAAATAGAAATGGCAAGTCCATTAAAATCAGGTGATATGAAAACACATGACAACTCACTTGTAAGAACTTGAGCCGAGCGAGAAAGTTGTTGATGTAGCTCCCGAGAGGTTTGAGGTTCGGGTACGACTTCTTCATCCACATAGCTGGTACTTTGCCGATCAGGAGACTTCCGGCCACCGCTTCCAACTCGGAGTTCATCACCACGAGACCCTTGATGGCTTTCCGCAAGTTTATCAATGTGGAACGGATCACGCGTAACAGACTGAAATGAATTGTTGAAAATTTATTGGTCAATCATGTTCAACATTGGCACAAAACTGATATTTGTCAAATGATCAAACGACCAGTAATTAGTCTTTTATTCCTTGCTACAAAGATAAAGTTATAATTCTTGTGTAAACAAAAAGTAGTTCTGCATCACTCACCCTTAACAACAATCTGTCACAATTGCCAATACAAAAACAACTCACTTGTTAAATCTTTCCATTTCTTGCACCAGGACCGTGTTCATACTCTCCCCATATGTCACCGGGTAGCGCTCAAGAGCTGCTTCCAGATCAAAATCTTTCGGCAGCTTGTCGAGGATATCCACAGAGATCTCATTAAGTGCGTCATCTGTTTTGCCCGCACCCCCTTCAGCCTTGGGGTTGAAAAAATAAGGTTAGACTTCTATACATTGCTTGAATTAAAAGAAAGAGTATCTAAATTTTATCCCCGTACAGAGGCAATTGAATTTAACCCATTAAAATGGGACGGATCTTTGTCCTTTATCTACCCTTACCAAAACATACATCGGTAGTAGGTTGTTCGAGCAATTTGGATAGATTCCAAATGCAAACTACAATTTCAACACACGGTCAGTTCAAAGTCCACACTCACTTGTGAGCCTAATGCCAACAAAACTGAGTCAAAAAGCTGTCTAGTTTCCTGCAATTCCTTGGAGATATCCACATTCTCATGCATCCCAAATACCTCAGGCTGCTGTGCGATTGGGAAAGCCTGTGAAAAGTCGATTTAAAAAGAATTAGATTTGGAATAAAATTAAGCTTTGTATCCTTAAGTTTCATTGTAACAGATTTAAGGGATTTACATATTTACCCATTAGTTCTACACAGCAATCGGTGTTTTATAAATTAGTATCAACAATTTATGATCACAGATTAAACATCAACACTGGTAAAATATAAAACTGATTCGTGACACTTCTTAGTTAAAACAATGTTGGCAAAATATGCAGGACATACACATAAATCTGTATAAACTCTGACTTTCATGCTATTTGTATTTTTACATAAAACTTTCCACCAAGGTTAGTTAATTATAATTAGTAATACATTGATCATTTGTATTTAAAAAAAAATTTTTTCACCAAGTTAAGCTTACAATAATCAATAACATTGCATTACAACATTATATTTTTTCAGGTATATAGCACCAGCATAAAACACACTTTACCTTTATAAATTCAATATATTCCTCATAAGCCATGGACGGTGGAACATAATAATTTCCACTCGGCGAAACTTTGTATTTGTGTTCGTGTACCAATGGTGGGGAGTAAAAATCCTTGAGGACTGAACGTAACAGCCGCCGATCCCAGTCATCGGTTACCCTCCCACCATAGTTGCACTCTCCAGTTAGATAAGTAACAGCGGTAAAAGGAATGTCTTCATATTCATTGATAAAAATCTGAAATAGGGAGTTTTCTTAGTTTAGATAGGATAGGGATAGAATAATATTCATGTTTATCCCCGTGAATGGGAAACCCAAGTGGGTTAACACTCGGGTAATCGTCAGATCACCTCGCGCCCACCGTCGGGTTACCGGAGCTATTGCAACGTGTTGTGTATTATTCACATGTTCCTATAATTTGGTAGACTCGTTGGGCTCAGACAATGTACGTTAAGTGTCTTGCCCAAGGACACAACCAACTAGTTAGCGACGAGTTTAGAAGCTGAATCCTTCTGGTTGAAAAGCGTGGCACTAAACCACCAGACTAACCGGTCGGACGATAATTTTCACAAGCCATTTAACAACCAAATTAATATTAAAGAGTTCAGAAATAATCACGAAAATTATTTTCTATTCTAGTCCTTTGCATATCTGGCCAAACTGCTCTTCTATTGCAAAATTGCAATCCATCATAGCATCACGCACCTGTAACTGTCGTACACTAATCCTTAGATCCGATTCATTGAAGCCGTAAGGAATGTTCCATCCCAAAGGCCCAAATTTGCGACGCTCCTGCACAAGTGCGTGGAAGAAACAGAGGCCGAACAATAACTTCTCAAAAACCTGGAAAATGTTTTGGAATTTTAAATTTCAGTTACTCAGTTAACTGGAATATATATACAATTGTTTAAAAATTGTAAAATGAGTTTAAAAGTTTGTATGATGCACCTGTTATTTTATTCTGATGTCAGAATAGTTTTATTAATAAAATACTATAAGATAAATCCTAATTAAGCCAAAAACCGCTGTAAGACTAACTGTGTAGCTGTCTCCTTTAGCACAGCACTTAACAGATTTACTTTGACCCAGTGAATTTTTGTGGGACATGACAAAGAGTGAGACTTCTTTGTACATGCAGACCAGCACAATTATGCAGATGCTAATATGTCACTGGGAATTATCACATGTTATGACAAAACTATGCGAAAAGCTAAAAGTCTGTTGGTTATTTAATAAAATAATCTAAACATAAATTTCTAGTGTAAAAGAAAGAATGAAAGAAATGTACCGGAGATTTCTCGCCACAACCAGAGAAGAATTCTGGATCAGAGAGCGGATCAGAGAGGTAAGATTGTAGAATGTTCATTCTAAGCCCAGTGGGGGGTTCATTTGTCATTTTCACTCCGTTTTGTAGCACTGTCACTGGGAACTGTTAAAAAAACATCAGTAATAAGAGAATATTGAAAAAATCTGAATGTACCGTAATGTAAGAGAAATATTATTTATTATATTAAAATACACATATGTATTATACTGTGAATGTATGGTTTTCAAATTATGTGTTCGACATGATGGTAAGTAGTAAATATATTGGCTTGATACTACACTTATGTACAATACTACAATACATCTTCTTTACTGCAGATAATTATCAACGTACCTTATCGGATGGATAACTGGTCAACCATAGTCTGAAATCATTATGCATCGTTTCCGGGTTGAATTCCTCGCACAACTTCTCCATGGCTGGCATCCATGAGACGGCGAGATGACAGTTCTGCAGTGCAACCCACGTTCCATCCTTCATCGCGGACTCTATCATGCGCGCAGCGATTGGGCCCTGACCCTGACCCAGTGATATCGCGTTGAACTTCTCGCCATCAAAGCCTTTGTCTGCGGCGAACTTCATCAGGGCTGCAAATGTAACAAATTTTAGTTTAGAAGATTACATGGTGTGTAGTTGCATAGACTATTGTTTAAGAATACTTTTGTTTTAGAATTTTGGAAGCTTACCTTTTGCTGGTACTCGAGTTGGTATATGGAAAATGTTGGAAATTATCACATGGGCAATTGTTAAATTATCTCCTATCCAATGTTGGATTACTGGAGTTATTAAAGTGGGTTGTATATGATTGGGATGTTTCTATTTTTCAGTCAATTGAATTGAAACTCTAGGTTCAGGCATAAATCTACTGGGTTTAGTTGTAATTTTTGCTAGAATGTAAAACACTTAAAATAAAAATTTGTTTTGTCGCAAGTCTAAGGAAATTAACTTACTAAAATTTTGGATAAATGAATCTTTATCATGCAAGGTAATCTTTTTTAAAGTTTTAAACTAAATTAATTCAAAAAAAACGGGAACAGGATATCTCTTTCAAGCATTTGACAAAAAGGTCAACAAATATATAAAACATTGTCAAAACCCAACCACACAACTCACCAGCCATTGGATCTGCACCAGGTGAGAGAACGAAAATGAGAGGAATTGCTTTGTTGGAGTCGGCATAGGATTTGGCGAGATCGAAAGGAGGAGGTTCCACAAACTTGCGACCGAGTTTTTCAAGCACAAATTGTCGAATCATCGGAACAACCTGCAGGGCAGTTTACAAATCAGAACAAAATATATGGAGTGGTGGATCATTCTGAGATTTATATATAAAGCTAAATTAATACTTTTTCTATTAAGATGTTTTAAAATGCAACTTTTTCAAATGCAACTTCCAACTTTGCAAAGAAGACGACTTTTTAAAAGAGTATAGATTCTACAGGTTAAAGCAATTGATTTCCCCTTAAGATACACATGTGAGTTTAAAGTGGTTGGTTTTTAAAATACTATCTTCCAATCGTTCTACATGTCCACTGTTAGGTAATTGAACGCATTGCAGCCATTGAATATGGTGGAGACATTGCTACAGATTTGTTTAAGCCATTCAACCACTGGGTCACGTAGAACCTCTTCAAGTCGTCTGTATTCAATGACACAACCAACCAGCTAACACACTTGGTTGTTTTACACCCTAGGAATATACATACCTTGTCAGGTCTTAAACATCGGATGGCCGTCATTCGCTGAAACTCGTTGAGTTTCCGGTCCCACGGGGCAGGAAGTTGTGCATTCTGTGGCTCCTTGAGGTCGTAAACTTTCCGCCATTCTTGTACATTGTCTTGGAAGTGGTCCCTGATAATACCAGGGTGCGATTAATAACTTGTTATTTGTTTCATGCCAGCTAAACTTTTGAATAGCTCAACGGTCTCATGTGGGAGTCAACAGGAATGTTGTGTGATCGCACCTAGCCTCATGTTTTTAACAAATACAAATAAGGAACATTGCATGTACAAAGAGGATATAATAAGTTAAATAACATAAAGCCTTGTAAAAACTGTTGAATTCCTATTGTTATATATACAACTCCTTTTCACCCTTACATTTTGCCAACCTTTAGCTATAATCATATTCTCAGTGACATTAAAATCCCAGTAGATGCTAATAGTTGATCCAAAAATCATTGACATCAATTCTATAATAAATCATTAGATATACTCTGCAATATTGATTGCTGACCGACCAAAACATAACAAACTTTCACAGGAAACTTACAAAAATCCACGGAAAGCTGGAAGATCCTTCATCCGGCAAATCTCATCCCATGATTTATCGCTGAGCCATGATGAGTCAGGATTAGCTCTCTTGTTCTCTAGACCGACTCCTCCAGTGAGGAAGAAGAGATATTCCTCTCGAGTCAGTTCCCCTTTTGCACTGGAGAAAAATCAAGATTAAATCATTGGTGATCATGATTTCACTACAAAGAAGCACATTTAAACCTTGTTTAGAGAAATGGATTGAAGACTTAATATAGTACCAGTACAATGAAAAGGGATGTAAATTGTATAACTCGGAGATATTATAGCTTAAAAAATATTATATAATATAGCTTAAAAAATATATGTCAGTACATTAAAAATATTCTGGACTTGAATTCGATTAAAAATCTGTGAAAAAGATGTTGCATTGTTCCCACTCTATTGGGGGTCCATCACAGACCATACACATATTAAATAACCAGGAAACAAATACAAAAACATCCACTTACAGAGTTAAGTTGGCGCAGAGAATGAGCGAGAAAAGGAGTTTATCCTTCTCAAACAACGAGCGACACACGTTGCAATACAAATTGTAGGTGAAGTGATCGGTGAGGTATCGGAGTCGCTTCTCCAGGATCTTTGATTTGTTGCTGGAAACATGAATCAGCAGTTTTACCATTAATTAAAAGTTATTCACCTAAATATCAAAAACCTGAAAAAGGTTTTAATACAAAGCAAAATTGTAGCAAGAAATCAATGTTAAGTCCCATTTTATACTGTATCAGAAACCATAAGATTTTGATTCGTCCATCAAAGCAACTTTGGGGTTGTTCCATGGCAGTATTAAGAGGCCATATGGACATTAATCAACATTGGCTTCAATACTATAGAAAATATGGGTCAATCCGAATATGGCCTCAAGGAAACTTTATAAGTCTCCTACAAGATAGAAATACCTATAAGATAGAAAATAAAGTCTCCTACAAGATAGAAATACCTACAAGATAGAAATACCTACAAGATAGAAAATAAAGTCTCCTACAAGATAGAAATATCAGCCACAATCTCCACCCCACATGCGAATACAAATCTTATGATAAAACACCAACCTGTCCATAATAGAATTGATGTAGAGATTGACAAACCACATAAGAGAGTATTGGTACATGGGATCAATGTTAGGTAGGTCAGTTATGCTGAAGAACAGAATGGAAGAATGCTTGGCAATTGGCCGGTATCCTTCACGTGATTCCGCTATTTTTTGCTCAGTGATGTCAGCAATCTGGATGGTTGGAGTTTTTATTTATGGTGAACAAGTATTAAATGGTTTTATGCACGGTAATGATCATAAGCCTTATGTCCCATTAACCATTTCTTTTTTAAAAGTAGTGCTATCAGCTCTCTAAAAAATTACAAATATAGGATACTTAAGGTCAAATTGCTCCATATAAATGTGTGATGTCATTTCCTTGTTTTGCCAATTTTAAGTTGTTTGGCAAATGGTTATAAAAAAATACACATACTCATACACCCTGATCAGTTGCTTTAAAACCTTATTTTATGAATATTTGTTTTAGAAATACCTTCTGCTTCTTCTGAATATCATCCGAGAGGACTTTGGAGGAATCCAGGATGAGGATGGCGCTCTCATCTTCCAGGATGTTCCCTTCGGAGGAGGAGAGTGTGTAGAGGATCTTGTCTTCAATCTCCTTCAACTGCTTCTTGTTCGATGCGGATTGCAAGATGAGGACATTTCTCTCTTCTTCCAGTTCCGGTCTGTGGGTGGATGCATGGTTAATTGGGAGTATTTGCTGCGGGATAAGTTAATCCAGTTTGGGTAAATGAAAGGGAGTTACAACATGTGTATTCATCCAAAACCCAGGCAAGTTACGCAAGGTATAAAATGTTTTCAAAATAAAACATCTTTACTCACAAAAAATCAATAAAAAGTTATAAATAAAAAAAATCATCTACAACCTCTCTTTTGCCACAACGATCCCGAGAAGTTGATCTTCCAATCCCTCAGGAGTGATCATGAAGTTGAGGAGTGATACTTTGGTGGCGAGCTCCGGCATGTAGTGCGGGTTGCGCAACTTTGTTGTGATGTAGAAACGGAAGTCGCTGGAATATTCAATCACATTCTCTCCCAGTCGGATGCATAGCACACCACCTAGTGGAACATAGAAATTATATAAATTGATTGTGAGTATAAAACAATAGAAAAGTAGTCAAACAGCATCAAAGGAGCAACACAGCATTCTGACCAACATTCAGCATTTACAGGTCACAGGTCAAGAAAATTGAATCTTCAACCAGTTTGTTGTGACCATTACAAGAAAATCCTCTGGATTGTTGAAAATTTTATTAAAATAAACAAAAAATGAAACTAATCATATTGAAATACTTTTACTCGCCTTGTTTAAAAGTTTGCTTTAACAAGAGTGGCTCGAGTGATGGATCCAACTCCTCGGCCACATTTTCCAACAACACCGGCGTCCCGAACTGAATGGAGTTTTCCATGACTCTCATGTAGTCGGTGTTGGTGAGTTTAATCACGCTCAACTTGTTTTCCTTTTCGCTGTTCTTCACCCACTTGTTGGCCTGACCTTGAGGGTCGATCATGAGGGGCCTGGATGGAACAATTTGTTGCAACTTACTCCTTGGAAAGGAGACCGATATAGTAGGATTTATACGTGCTTGACTTCTCCTGTCCACCCACATTTACTTACCGTTCAACATCCAGTTATATCAGATAGCTTTGCTGTAAGAGCGCCAGACCATCAATACAAAGGTTGTGAAATCAAAACCTGCCACTAGCTGGTACATTAAACAAGGGCATCGGAAAACAGCTTGCTGCTGGTTTAAATCGCAAAAAAAGCTGATAGTTAACATCCTAAATGAGTAGGTAAGCATCAACTTGCCAACTTTCACAGGGTTTAAGCAATCAAATGTGGCTGGCCCTAGGCCACACAAAATAACAAGAGGTTGGACGGAACAGTCAACCTCCCACCTGTATGATATAAATACAGACAATTAATTGATTTGTTTACCATCTACGTGAGTTGTCCACAATGACACCATTATCCACGGAAAACTGATCGGTGGGCAAGCCGGCGATATTCCACGCACGTATCTTGATCAAATCTCCGAGGGTTGCGCTCAGAGAGAAGTTGTCAGAACATGTGATGTCGTGGGCCTGTCAATGTTTGCTGGTTGGTGATAAACTTCTTAAACCTTATAGGTGGATCAACCCAACCAAAACAAGGTATTATAAGCTAATCAGATAAGCTTGTGAATTGGATCATCAGCCATCAGGTTGTGCAATCGAAACCAACTTCATAGTGTTGGAACCAGTGCCTTGGGTTAAATAAATAGTCTAGCACGTCTCCATTATATCCACAATAGTTCATGTAACAAAATGTGTGCACAAGGTAACCTGATGATTGCATATGTTATAACACCACCCATTCCTCTGCGTTTTCATCCTGGAGATTAACATGAATACTGTATCCTATTGGTAAGCAGATATTGAACTGTAAATGTTTTGTTTTTATGAAATATAAGATTTAATAGTAAACAGCAGAAGATACCTGACACTGCTTGGTCCAGTCCGACGTGCATCGTTTACGGAATCCAGCAGTAAATGCTCCGAGGTAAGCGATCACACCAGACGATATGAGTACATCACCTGTTGTAATGTTGAGTCAGATCAGTATAATTATAGTGATCTTATGTATTAACACACACAACAAGTGGTTTTAAACATAACCATCGGTCTAGTGGTATGTTGCACCACATAAATGAAATGTTAGCGACTCATCCTACCCACCAGTGAGGTTGTCGTATTGGGTTTGAAGGTCCCCGGCAGCTTGTGTCCACCTTGTCTTCTCTCCTCCCAACCCTCCAATCAACTTCTGAGCGCGATCAAGTTTCTTGGAGCACAGATCAACCTGAGTAAAACAATGGGGTCAAAATCGGTGACATCACATGAAACATACTTTGTCTGGCCATGTGGATGTTAGAGAAAAATGGTCGTAGCAGTAAGGGTATTTTATTTTGATCCCCAAACTAGCCATTATTCTACACAAATGCATTTTTAACAAACAGTGCCTACATCTAATAGAATCAAATGAGTCCACTAAAATTTAAGTAACATTGAATTCTAAATACACTGCTATTTCTCTGACAACTGTAAGTATTTTGATGTCATATCTAACAGCGCCTTACAACTAACATTTAGTAGACAGCTAGATAGTGTTATGGCGGTATTGAACCCAGAACCTTTCAATCATGAATACCTGGAACTCAAGCTGCTGTTTCTTCTCGGTGGCAGTTTTAAAGTTGAACTGCAGCTCAGCCAATCTGTCCTGAACTTCCTTCAGCTCAGCTCGCTTGGCGTTGAGCACTGCCATTGTCTCTGAGAGCGATTGTTCAGCTGCTGCTAGTTTGATCTTCTTTGGTGCCACCACCTGGTGAGAACATGGGATGGGAAATTATATTCAATATATTACACCACAACATGTATCATACAGCACCAATGTGGGTCAATCGTAAGGATAAGCATATCAGAATCATAACTTAAATTGCATCTTGGCAACGCCCAATACAAAAACTTGAGAGAGTTCGAAAAAAAGAATCCAGTATTGGTCCTAATGTTGTTTTTATCATTATTACTATGTCAGAAACTGTAAAGAAATTTTGAAACTTTAACCTCTGTGATCTTACCTTGGCCACCCTGTCATAAACCTCCATTGCATTGATCCATTTGCACAAACCTTCAGCTGCAGAGGAGGCCTTCGCCACCTTGACTGGATCGAAGTCGGGATTTGTCATGTATTCTGAGCGGATCTTTTTCATGATGGCCACCTGTGTGGGGTGGATGGAAACATTACATTTTTGTTCATTTTAATTGCAACAGCTTTGTTCATTTAAATTGTTTAATTTTGTAAACAATGGTTTGTGTTTTTTGGATAAATTGTCAAATAACTTGATTACATTTTGGTACACGCTATACATGGATCTGAAAATAAACCCAATTACAATGGCCAACTACAACTACAAGACTATGGCACATTGTGTTGTTTATACCAAATATAAGATTATACACATGTTTTAATACAGTAAATCAGACTTAAACTAAAATGGAAACATTAAATCTACGAACCGGAATATTATCCTTGTCATATGTCTGCAGGGCTCCTAAGAAGTTCATGTCTCCGAGAAGCTTTTTGCTCGGACCCCAGTAATCCAGTATCTTGTCCCCCTTGCCTGATGGGTCGGGTATTTTCTCGGGTTTAATATCCCGCATTACACAGACGGCAGACATCACTAATTTGACCCCGGCTGGTGGGTTCTTCATGGATTTCACGATGGTAATATCAGCGGGCTGAAGGAATAATATTATGAAGAATATTCAAACATTTTGAGTGATATTTATAAACTCATGCTTATTCACAAAGTGTGAATATTTATAACATGCAGTGACTTTACCATTTGTTATTACACCTTTTATTAACCCATTTACTTTTAACTGCTTAAAAATGTAAGAAATTAAGACTATTTTTGCAGTAAAAAAAACAACCATATTCAAGTCTAATCACAAATTTCTTTTTTTAACATTTATTATATTATCTAAAATTAAAAAAAAGATAATTATTATAATTTGTTAATTGCCTTTAAAGTTTTGAGCGCAGCAACAGCGGCCTCAAGTGCTGGAATAGCTTCGGCGAGGTCACTCTCACATTCATCTTTTAACGCCTTCGATTCCGCAGCTTGTTCATTCGCCACAGCTTCATCAGCTTGGACCACTTTCGTCCGTTCTTCCACAATTACCGTCTCTTTCTCAATCACCTGTCAATTTGATTTATTGCAGATTTAAACACACAGTCATGCTTATCCCAGTGGTTGGGATAACCAAAGACTTTTACAATTAACTGAATGTTGCATGCACTCAACCGGGTTGCCAGGCCCACTGCAGTGTGTTTTTTTTTATGGAATATTACTTTAATTTTTAAAAGATTAATTCAAATTAACTATATCAGGGCAATTGAAGTGTCTTGCCCACAAATATACTGGACTGAAAGGCAGCTGTACTGGATATCAAACCCATAACCGACCTAGTCATGATAACCATTACACTATATAGTTAAACAATCAACATACCACAAGCAACTTGCTGTTTTCCTCAGCAGTAATTATGAGCTGGGGTTGTAATTCCTGTAGTTCCTTCTGCATTTCTGCAACCTGTGTAACAACGTGATAAATAAGATATTCAATATTATTTAAATGTCGTAACATTTGTAACTGAATAAAAATTTTAGGTTTGTATTTTGATAATATAATTTTTTTTTCAGTTTGTAACCGTACCTGTGCAGAAGCAAACTTCAGCTTATCCAAGCCACCCATGTATCTCTTCTTGGCTTTGAGAACGGTTTCGCGTTTTTCGTTGAGTAATTTCTTGAACGAGGCAATAAGTTCCAGGTACGATGTTGGCGTCACGTAATTATGTCGCCCCATTTCTGACAAGAACCTGAAAAGTTGGTAAAATTAATTTATTACCGGTATTTGATTAAAATTTTCACTTCTTATATACACTAAAGATTTACTGGTACTTTAAGCAATCGAGTTGTGAAAGAAAAAAAAAATTTTATTCAATCGAATTAGTTTTTCACTCACGCCTCTGATAAATTTCTGGATGAAGTATGGAAATGCTGACATATTGGAACTATCTCCTTTCTCTCATGGTCGGAAAGCTCCAGGTTTTCGAGGAATTTGTTGGCGACTAGCTCCAATGCATCGGCTGGCCATGGCTGGGAAGATTTGTGGGTGATATCAGTTGAGTGTTTAACTCATATTTATCAGGGTAGGTTGAATTTGAAACCATGGTTGTTTTGACAGCATTTATGACCCAACTTGGCCGAGGTTAACAAGTCTATTCAGTGTCTTTGCCACTGGCACACTCTATGCAAATGAATGGTCAGGATAAGATGGTAGGACCTAACTACTCAAGCCTTCACATAGCATAACATGCTTAAACCTCAACACTGAGTGATCACAATGCTTAAACTTCCACAATGCACAACCAGAATTATTGTTGTCCCAGTGGGCTAGGAAATAGTAAAACAACAAATAACTCAAAAATATAAATCAAATCACCACAAACACCATAAAATAACTATAAAATATATGACAATCCATATCATCATAGAAATTATATTGTATGGGAAATTATATTTTCATTACAAACCACATAAGATGACTTGAGAACGACAATAAGCAACAAAACACCAGAAAAACATAAATCACCTGGAACCAGTCGATGGTGCAGCAGTTGATGAGCGACGGAAATTGTCGAAGTCGGTTGCGGAATGCATCTCCGATGGGAGAGAATGCGATGATGATATGCAGGTTGTCACGGCAACGACTCACGAAGAAGGAGAACATTGCAAGAGGAGAGAAGTCGGTGTTGGGGCCGGCGTTTTGTGCCATGACTGGCCGCACCGCCTACATAGTAAAGGGGGTTATATTCTGATAAAAAAAGCCATTTGGTTTGTGTGGTAGGTTTAGGTAGTTTCTAACTTGTAAATATTTATGTATTTTATTGTAGCTGTCTTTTTTATTTTTTATTAGACATTTTGTATCGTAACTAGGCTGTAGTAAGAGTAAAAAAAATAAAAAAAATAAACCTCAATCAATTCCTGTTTCTCATCAGCTGCGAAGAGGTTTGCAACTTCCGCTGTGTTGAGGAGGGAATCCACATCCTCCAGGAACGATTCATCTTTGATCTGAGTGTCAGTGATGAGGAAGACTGTCTTCTTCCCTTGGGCTCCAGCTGCTCTCAACAGATTCTGAGGATCAATGATTGTTACACTGTTGACTTGCCGGGCTGTATTCATCATGTTAAACAATGTTAACGAGATGTAGTACATGCCTAAATAGTAGAGCATCTTTAAACCACCTGCTTTCTAGTCACATGCAGCTTAGAGCAAGGCCCGCTACAGATATTTTTTTAAACAGTGGATTTTTTTAGGCATAACCCTCACTTCTGCATAATTCCACTGATAATATGAATAAACAGGAGTTTCTAATCCAAGGTGGTGATATAAAACAACAGAAACCTCACAAACCTACCTTTAAATCTTCTTTCCATTCAGGAATGCCGTAGCTTTTAGAAATTTCTGGTTGGAATAGAGTCATACCAGCCATGGCGGTAGCCAATCGCGTAAGAGATTGCCTGCCACTCCCACCTACACCAACCAATAGTGCGTTGCCACCAGGAGATTTTAAAACTCGAGAAATACGGGACAGATGCTCAAGAAGGTATCTGAAAAATATTTAAAAAATTTTCTAAAAATTGTATCTAATTGTTAGCACTTTTGTAAGATATTCAGAGATTTTGGATCAATTATTAGATTTGGATTTCCATTGTTTTTTTTTGTGAAATTGCACAGCAGAAATTGCACCGATCAAGTAAAATCGTCTTTTCCAATCTGTCAGTTCGAGGTTAGAATTTTTGTTTGATATACCTGAACACCACCAAGTCCATCTGAGCTTTGTGAGTCTGGTTATATTCCTCCAAGCTTAGCTGCACCACATTCGTGAACTCATCTATGGATTTGACCTCCTCATACAATCTGTCCTCCCCTTCAGCTTCCATGTTCATGTAGTCCCCGAACACCATGGATCTCATGTCGTCTTCGCACAGCTGTAGGTACAAGGTGTGGGGTTCAAATCCAAGTGGAGGCAGTTTTTTATTTAATAACGAAAAAAAAATTGTGAACAGTTAGACTTACAGGGGTATCTTTTCACAGCGCACTGCTCATTCATAAGTATACTACATGCTCACACTTGAGTTGTTTATAATCAATGAACAAATGAAAATTTACAAAAATAACCAAGAAGAGCAAATAAACACAATCCAACGCACTGGCATAGCAGGTTGGGCAAGATGGTCGAACAAATTATCATAATTTTCCTTGAAGTGATCTTTCACCATGGTTCTGGTTAAATTGTAGAGCCATGATTGGTCAGTTGCGTCGACCAATCTGTCGTAGAACACTCGAAACACTTCATGGACGAAAAGTCTGAAACAAATTTAATGTCCTAAGTAAAATGTGTAGAAACTTGATTGTTTTTATAATACCAACACTAGTATTGTAAATTTGCATTCAAAAACATTGACAAATAAGCAAAATAAATTGACTTGTTTGGGATCCAGCTTATCTTAATGGGTTAAATATGACATTGGCTTAATAACTTTTCCCCACCTTATAAAAGTCTTCTTGTTTTCTATACTTTGTTTTTTCATTAGTAAGCATCCCATGACGACTCGTGAGAAATCTCGCAAATTGAAAGTGTAGTGAGACTTGGCGGGCGTCGGTAGCAAGTTTACCATTGCCTCTTTGTAAACCTGGAGAAAAATAGGGGTTATTGTGGGATTTTTATATCTAGCGGGTAAATCAATTAAGTATAAGTGGATGAATTCATGTCGGGGGATTTATCCAGCGTTATTGCTGAATAACCCACAGTTGAGCTGTTTGGTTTTTTATTTATGTTTTGGTATGTGTAAAATCTGCATTGGCACAGTTTTGCATGCTACTGTTATTGTGTCCAAGGATATTCTTGCAGTTAACAAATTTTTCTCACAAAATTCATTTTATCCACACAATGCTATACTACAAAATTACCAAAAATTTTATAATTGAATGGATAACAAATGAATAAAAATAGCAATGAGTTCAAAACTGTTAAGATAAACTGTTTAAATAACGTCTAAGGTGTTCTCTACAGTAAAACTTGAACAAAAACTTGTCTTATTCTTCCATGGTATAATGACAGTGGTGAACTAACTTTAAA